>JAJLTU010000027.1:0-179100 GCA_030568295.1 Myxozyma neotropica
TATTTATATTTATATTTATATTTATATTTATATTTATATTTATATTTATATTTATATATACAATGGATCCTTCTTCGAATTCGAAAGCTCAGCATCGCGCTCTATGAGATGTCCGAATCAATTATCAGCTTTCTCTCGACCGTCTCAAGGCAAAAAACCCAACCCTAAATAAGCGAGATCACAAAAACTCAGGGGTTTCACCTTGAAAGTTTTTGGTTCTTGGACTAGACAGGCCAGATTCGGAAAAGTTATCTACACTCCGAGAAAGGAACTACGAGATGCTGCATTCTTGCCTGCCTTGATTTCGATTTGTGTATATTTATAGGGTTTGCTTCTTTCTTGTTACAAATTATGGCGTTCGTACTCTCAAGATTTACTGCTCAAGTCTGCGCGCGCAGTATGCCGAGCACGAATATCATTTCAAGGCCTATTCCAACAGCAAATTTAAAATCCCGAGCCGTGATTCCCAATTTCTTTATTCGAAATTTCTCAATCGAAAAGAAGAAAAGTAATAATACTGCAAATTCAGGTAAAAATGGCGCTGCTGATGCGAGATTAGCTAGAGATATTCGAAGAGTTCGGAATATTGGAATCATCGCACATATTGATGCTGGAAAGACTACGACTACCGAGAGAATGCTCTTTTACAGCGGATATACTAAAAGAATTGGAAGTAAGTATTTGTAAATATTTTTATTTATTTGTGGAGGCTTTAGAGTCTTACAGCTTCATTTGATAGATGTGGACGAGGGTGATACTGTTATGGATTATCTTCCAGCTGAACGAAATCGCGGAATTACAATTACTTCAGCAGCGATCACATTTGACTGGAATCAACACCGAATTAACCTAATCGATACTCCCGGACACGCCGATTTTACCTTTGAAGTCATTCGTTCAATCAGAGTTCTTGATGGTGCAATAACAGTTCTAGATGGTGTTGAAGGCGTCGAAGCACAGACTGAAAAGGTGTGGCATCAAGCTAAAAATATGGGTATTCCATGTATAATTTTCGTGAATAAGATGGATCGTGAAGGTGCCGGATTTGGAAGAACAGTTAGAGAAGTTGCAGGAAAGCTCCAAGCAAAGACTGCTGTTATCAATATGCCAATGTTTAGATCGCAATTAGTTGATGGAATGACTACTGCAAAACTTTGCGGTATTATCGATGTCATTGAGATGAAAGCGATTGAATGGGCACCTAATACCGACGGAAGAGAATTCACAGTTGCAGATCTAGAAGGAGAAAACTTGGAAGAGGCAGCGAAAGCTCGCGTGGCTCTAGTTGAGACTTTAGCCGAACTTGATGAAGAGATGATTGAAAAGTTTCTCGAAGTGGATGATAATCATATGGCAATTTCTTCAAAAGATATCAAAGCCGCTCTTCGCAGATGCACACTTGCGAATGCCGTTGTGCCAGTCCTTAGCGGTGCAAGTTTCAGGAATATCGGTGTTCAGCCTTTATTAGATGCAGCTATAGATTATTTGCCATCTCCGACTGATCGTCCGTCTCCTATTTTAAAGTCTACTAATCCAAAAGTACCTGATTTGCCCTTAGCAAAATCTAAGATCGGAACTGCACTAGCTTTCAAGGTGACACATGACAATCACACAGGAAAGATTTTAGTATTTGTTAGAGTATATTCCGGTAATCTTGGAACTTTTGATAAGATCTACAATACTTCTAATCGTACGGAGGAGCGTGCGTTACAGTTGTCTCGAATGTATGCTGATTCTTCTGTCAAAATTGATGATATTCCAGAAGGACATATTGGAGTTATTTCAGGCACAAAGGAAATTCGAACAGGCGATACAATCCTTTTCGCCATGACGAATAAAAAGCCAAGCATTCCTCAGGATAGATTGCGCACAATGCAACTTCTCCCGATCGATATTCCTTCTCCGGTATTTTTTGCATCGATAGAACCTAAGACGGCCTCAGATTTACGACCGATGGAATTAGGACTCGACATTTTACTGCGGGAAGATCCTAGCTTGAAAATTTCGGTCGATGAAGAAACTGGACAGACTCAATTGAGTGGAATGGGTGAACTGCATCTTGAAATTTCAAGAGATCGATTAATCAATGAGTTAAAAGTCAATGCTCATGTTGGAAAGATTCAGATTGCGTTTAAGGAGAGTATTGACATAAAATACTCTGCAAGCCCAACGACTTTTAAATACTCTCGAACTATTAAAGATGCAAATATTTCTGCTCAAGCTACTATTAGTATTCGCGGTATTCCCGATGATATTGAGTTTGCTGATGATCAATTTAAGAACGAGCTTTCAAGATCAGTACAGTTATTGGAGAATAATTACCTTACGTTATCGCCGGATTTGTACATATCTCATCCACATATAGATTCTAAAGAATTCATCGCAGCTATCCAAAACGGAGTTTCTTCTGGCTTATTCCACGGTAAAAAGTACGGCTTACCAGTCCATTCAATGCAAGTTACCGTACACAGCGTCGAAGTTCCTCTGGATCTTGACTCTGCTCGTTCGATTGCTCCTGCAGTGCGAGCTGCGGTTGCAGCAGCTATGGAGGATGTTCCACCTGATTCCAGAGTCCTCATGGAGCCTGTTATGGACGTTACTGTCATAGTCGATGAAGAAGATATCGGTTCAGTAATGTCAGATCTATCATCAGCTAGGGCAGGAAAAGTATATGCACTAGACGACGAGTCTGTTGCCAGACCATCCGAAGAAAACGCAGAGTATATCGATCCTAATCTAATCTACTCACCGCCTGACTCGACTCTTCATTTGAGTAAGCATAACGTACGAAAGACGCTTGACAAGAAACTTATTAGAGCAAAGGTGCCGCTAAATGAGATGGTTGGTTACTTGAAGTTCTTGCGATCTATGACGCAAGGTCGTGGATCATTTATAATGGCCTATGACCGTTATGAGAGAGCAGCAAAAGACAGAACTGATGCTATTTGGGCTAAATATCACGATTAAACTATAAACTACGCAGATTAGAATCGTCATTGTAAATAGACACATTTAAGATTATATTATGAGACTTCGTCACGTCTGAATAATAGGAATATATTGTACGAACTTTTTTCTCCCGGATACAACTTATATAAAATACCATTCGATATTTCGTCCCGCCCAAATAACTCATATTGACAGGCTACTATAATAGAATAGAATGCCCAAAAGTAAGAAAAATAAAAATTAAAATGAATAAAAAATGAAATGAAAATAAAATGATACAACGTCATAAAGAGCAGAGCAAAATCAAGAAAAGAGAATGTTCTGATGAAGGACTGGGCTATCATGAAGTGATTCACTTTCCTGCGAAAGAAATAAATAAAACCGAAAGAAAATGAAAGCATACCTCAGACAAACTATCAATCACAAGCAAGCAATCGAAATATAGCAGCGAATTCAGAGTATTATTATTCATTTCCAGAGCGCGAAGTGGACAAAAGCTAGAAAGAATAGACAACCCAACTCTCATAGGGCGACTATTAAGCATAACGAGGATATAAAACAAGATCAAACTCCATCGGGAAAAGAAGAATTATAAAATTCGTACATCGAAAGCGAGGATGAGCAGACTGCCGTCGCGAACAATTTGAGCGACAAGAACACAACAATGAGCACTTATGTAGAAGCTTCTACAACCGGCGCAGAAGCAGCCTCAGTCTCTGTAGAACCCGAAGCTTCAGGCTCTGCAGACTTCCCACCGTCCTCTTCTTCTTTTGATTTATTATCTGGCTCAATAGCGACCTTGATAGTGATAGCTCTTCCGTCGAGCTCTTTGCCGTTAAGCTCAGCGATAGCTTTCTTTTGTAGCTCCTCAGATGGGAACTTGACAAACGCAAATCCGAGTGTTCTCGGAGCAGCGATCGTACCCTTGGCCGCGAGCCTCCGTAGGACATACTGAGGCAAATATTTATGGGCGGTACGCACCCATTCAGGCTGATACGGCTCAAAGAATTCGGAAAGTTTCTCCTTTGTACAAGTATAGCTCAGGTTAGCCACGTACACAGTATCAGTCGAGAGAGGACCTTCTCTGGGACCTCTCTTAGGTCTTGGTGTCTTCTTGGGCTTGGGCTGTGTCTTCTTGGTAGGAGACGCGTTTTCGTCGTTCTCTTTCTCTGCCGCGGCTTCAGAATGGCCCTCGGCAGCAGTCTCGCCAGTGGGTTCTTCAACTGCTTTGCTGGCCTTCTCAGAAACATCGGCCTTATTCTGTGTATTTTGAGTACGATTCTGCTATCCGGCAAAAGAAGTTAGTTAGGAAATTGATTGATGAGAAAGAGTCAGATCTGCATAAAAGACACTTACAGATCCACCGCCAAATCTTCCACCACGTCCCCCTCTGAACCCACCCCGGCGAAGGACGCGTTTGTCAATAGGTGGAGTAGCAAGCTGGACACGAATCTGCTTCTCGCCGAAATCCACGCCGTCCTTGGCCTTGATAAAGGCGTCCACGCCATCGGGCGAGGCAAAGTCGACAAAAGCATAGAAAGAATCGCTGTCCATATATTTGCTAGGACGCACAGATATGACAGCACTATATGTATTAAAACGAGTTAGATGCGCAGATGAGCACGGGATCACCTAGGATACATTTGAGATAGATGATGGCACAAATATCGTTGGTGATAATTTAATTGCTGTTGTCACTTACATCTCGTGTCCGCCAAAAAACTCCCTCACCTCAGCTTCAGTTACTCCAGCAGGAAGGTTTCCAACATAAACGCGACGTTTCTCAATCACTTCGACAGGGACCGTCTTAGGCTTGTACCCGGTAAAGGCACTCTCAGCAGGAGCGCTCTCAGAGGTACCTTCAGTAGTTGGATCGGCAATGGTGGTGGTCTCGAGCTTGGAAGCTATTTCCTCAACGGCAGGCGCTGACGCTGACTCAGTAGACATTGTAGATCGGCTGGGGTAGAAGGGAAGTTGAACGGGCTAGGTTCAGGTGGTTTATAAAGGCGGGGCCTAGCAAGATAGGTGAGCATATACACACGCACTAACGTACAAGCAAAATGTGAGACTTGTTATTGTGGCCATATGAAGGGATTGAGGAGAAGGGGCGTGCTGGAAAGGGGATCAAAGCAAGCTCGGCCTCATAGAGGGAGCTAGAGCATTGTTGACCCTTGATCCCGCACTTCTGTCGTCCCGATCCAGCCCATAACTAGCCACAAACAATAAGTCAGACAATCCTACAAACATACCAGATCAGCAGAAAAATCTCAGAAAACGGCAGAGATTCGGGATCAAGCAGGCGCGTGTGAAGGAGGAAGTAGAAACGGCGAAGAGGTGAGCGTGGTGAGCTTGGTGAGCGCGCTTCTGGGCAGAAGCGAGAGAATGCTGCGGGCTCCGGTCACAGGTCACGCCGCGACACCAACCCCAACCGCCGAACCTCCGAGATTTGTTTGCTGAAAAGTCGCCTTGCGCACACCCGCCCACGCATGCTGCTGCTATGCTGCTGCTGCTGCTCCGTCGCACCCTATAGCAAAAGAGTCTTCCAGCTTTATGTCTTTCAGAGGCGGTAGAGGGGGCGGTCCTGGTCGGCCCGGCCCGCTATTTGGACTCGACATCAAGCCGGATTTTACCCCGTCTGAGCGCTATCCTGTATGTAAAATTTGGGCCACTTTTTGCTCTGGAGAACAGATTTCGTGCTAATATTTGCAAAACCAGAAACTATCTCTGCCTGTGCAGGCGCCCTTGACCGACTACGAGCGGCAATGTGTGCGGCAGTTTCTGCAGTATCAGCAGGAAGTGCGCGAATCTGCATTCTACGTCGTCGAAAAAAATAGAGGTGTAGTCGAGTATGAAGGCGGCATCAATGATGGTCTCGTCTATCTTCTTCTGATCTTGAAAGTATTTGAAGTGCAGCCACTAACTAACTACCATAGGCATCAAACGATACTCTGACAGATTTCTCAAGAAGCAAAAGACTGGCAAAGCTGTCACTGACCACCCTTACAGTATGTTTTGAAGTCCTGTGGTATCTGTTCGTCTCAGACTTAATAACTTGTAAATAATCTAGTCGTCGAATTCTTCCCCCGAGAGCTGCACTCTTCTCTCGGAGTCAAGTCGAGCGGCAAGCAGAAGCATATCAAACTCGATCTCACTGAACACAAAAAACATGTCCTTGAAGCCGTTCTTGAAGCCGCGGCTCTGAATGCAGCTGATGAAGAAGGTGCCGCGAGCGCTACCGCTGCAAATGACGATGTCGACAATGAAGCCAATGAAGATGAGATTGATGATGATGATGACGAGGAGGATGAGTTTGAAGAAGATGAGGAAGGTGATTACAATGCTGAAAAATACTTTGACGATGGCGAAGACGATTACGGCGATGATGGCGGTGATGACGAAGCTGCATATTGATGATTTGTCTATATTTATATTTATAGTTTGGCGTTTATTGGGAAAAAAGCTATTATTCTAATCTGTATATATTATTTACGATAATTTGTGTCTATTTTTGTATTTTATGCAATAATATAACCTGATATATCTTCTTATATTCCAATTGCTCTCTATTGTAGATAGCCCTTTTCTTTTAGCAACTCTTCAGTCCAAACCCATAGTTTCTCGGCCAATTTCTGGTCACTTGCTTGTTTCGAGCACTTTCCAAGTTTAGCAATGGGAATATAGTAATTTCCATTATCCAATTCTGCAGTCAATCCGGAATCTGTAGCACAATACAGACTCGTCAAAGCACCTTCTTCCGCTGAAATAGCTCCAACTTTCGAAGCATTATTGATAAATAAATTTGAAAATACTTTGACAAGGCCAAACATAGCGCTACTTTGTAGTAAGTTTTCGTATAGTGATGTGTCGACGATTACACCAGGATGTACGGCAACTGATAAGATATTCGGATGCCTTACGGCCATTTCTTTTGTGAAGAGAAGAATCGCCAATTTGGCTTGAGAGTATCTCATTCCTTTGTTCATTAGTTCCCAGCCCGCTCTTCTATTCGGAGCATCGAACGAAAAGCCAAAAGAAAACGTATGAGCAAGGGATGAAAGGTTTATAATCCTAGGAGCGGAAGATTTCGAGAGTGATGGAATTAGTAGGCGAGTGAGTAGGTAAGGAGCGTAGTAATTGACTTGGATTGTCGATTCAAAGCCGTCGTTTGATTCAGCGTAATCTGAATATAATACACCAGCATTATTCAATAGAATACTATATATCAGGCAATTGAATGTTAGCATTTACACGCATTTAGGCTGGCATCTGATAGCAATTCAAGCTCACTCTAGTTTAGATTCCTTATCATGGAACTCTTTTGCAACCCGTACAACGGACGACAAATCCATTAAGTCACCTTTCAATAACTTCACATCACATATTATATCCTCATATCCTTCCTCTGTATTCTTTAACGATGTCATTTCGCTCAGAAGTGCTTCTGCCTTTGCATCATTTCGCACAACGACATAGACTTTCGCACCATGTCGAGCAAGTTCACGAACTGCTATTTTGCCAATTCCACTTGTGCCACCTGTAATTAAAACTGTAGGCCGGTCTGTATTGCTGTAGAATGGTAGCGATGATAGTGCAAAGGCCATTATAACGAAAGATGAGATTGAGATGAGTGCATATGTAATAACTCGAACTCTACTAAAGAGCTATGCGGGGTGGGGTGGGCAAATGAGTTTAATGATGACATAATCTATTACTATGAAGCATTATATAAGCTATAAATTTATTACTCGCCACACCATGGCGCCACATGTTAAATTTTGACGCCACAGTCTCTTGTGATTTCAAATTGCTTCTTCATCCATCTTCTACTTCTCTGGTACACATCATTCGGCCTCAGCTGGCTTGATTCCAATTCGAGAACCAGCTTTGAATAACAATATAGGAATAGGTGGAGTTAGTTTGCGAAAATGTCTGCTGTGAAGTATGCTGCATCAATCTCACATTTTCACACTAAATCGCAAGATACTAACATCTGCTTTCACAGAGCTGATATCAACAAGTCAACATGGGAAGACACCGATATTCCTTCCGTGTGCGAACGGTGTTTAGGGCCAAATCCATATACTTTAATGACTCGTGAACGCCACGGTGAAGAATGTAAGATCTGCACAAGACCATTCACAGTCTTTCGGTGGCGGCCAGAAGATGCTGGCGGTCGATACAAAAAAACTACAATTTGCAATACTTGTGCTCGACAAAAGAACTGCTGCCAAAGTTGTATGCTTGATCTTTCGTTTGGTTTGCCAATCGCTATTCGTGATGCAGCGTTGAAGATGGTTGGTGCCGGTGGTGCAGCGGGCAGTATGGCATTAACAACAACCGAGCCTCAGAATATCATCTCGCGACAATTTGTTGCGCAAAATATTGAAGCTCGACTTAAAGAGCAAGGCGAAGAAGCAGAATTATATGCAGCACAAGAGCAAGCTGAAGAAGCTGGAAAGAAACTATTACAACAACTCGCTCAAGCGCAACCATATAATGCACGCAGCAACGTTCAGAAATACGCCGATAACACAACACGTCGTCATCTAAAGCATCCTTTAGGTGCGAAATCGAAGACTTCTGATATTTCAAAGTTAGTCGCAAAACTTCCTCCGGGAAAACCGCTTACAACTCCCAAAGATCCAAAGATAATGTCATTGTTCTTAACCGGTGTCGAAGATGACTTACCTGAGTACGAATTGCGGAATTATTTCTCGCAATATGGACCTCTTAAGTCACTCGTTTGCTCGCATCGATCACGATGCGCTTTCGTCAACTACAATACTCGAGAAGCAGCAGAAGCAGCTGCCGATGCAACCGGATCAACTCTTGTGCTCAAAGGCTGTCCTCTACGAGTTACATGGGGTCGTCCGCGTGCTATCGGTGATGAAGAACATGGACTTCAGAACGCAAAACTAGCAGCTGCTAATAAACGCAAAATGATAGCTGAAGCTCGTGCGTTAGTCGCCCGCGAGAAAGGTGATGATCGAAATGAAGAAGGTGGAAGTGAGAAAAAGAGAAGATCCATTAAAGCAGCTGATGCTGATGTTGCTTTACCGCCTGGACAATCGACTCTTACGTATGCAAGCCAGCGACCGGATTTTGAGGCGTAATTGAATATATTTTGAGTTTGATAACTGTATTGTTTATGTGTGCATGTATATTAGTATCAGAAATGCTTGTATAATTCATTCAGGGCTTATTAAAATATTGGGTCGCATTTAAAATACGAAAATTAAAGAGTAAATAGAAATGATTTTTATATAAATATTATTATATATTATTATATATTATGCTACATTTCTCTTGCACCGCACCGTTCATTGTCAGATCTATAAATTTTATGCTTCAAATTTTCCAACTGAAGCAGTACGTGACAAGTTAACTAATTCAAATCATAAAATGTCAGACGACCTCTTAATGAAAGAGAAACTTAACAACTTAAGACTTCGTCAGTTTGATTGTATACCATTTAGTAAGGCAAGTACAAAGTCTTCTTGGCAGCTATATTATGTATAGTTAGTAGGGAAGATACTTTAATCACTCAAAATAAAGTCAAAGCAATAACATACCCTTGATGATAACTTCGGGAACGGGGAAAGCAAAGGTCTCGAGCTCGGCAGCGTAAGGAGTAGGAACCTCAGCGCCAGTAACCCGCTCAACAGGCGCGTCAAGGAAGTCAAAAGCCTCAGACTCCATGATCTGGGCGCAGATCTCAGATCCGAAACCAAAGGCAGGGTAGCCAGAGTCGACCGCAACAAGTCTGTTTGTTTTCTTTACACTCCTTACGATAGCAGGTACGTCCATGGGCTTGATGGAGCGGAGGTTGATAACCTCAGCAGAGATGTTCTCCTTTGCGAGAGTCTCAGCAGCCTGGAGACAGAACTCGACATTGCGGGAGTGGGAGACAAGGGTGACGTCGGTACCAGCACGCTCAATCTTGGCCTTGCCGATGGGAAGAACAAAGTCGGGAGACATAACCTCCTCCGAAACCTCAAACGACTCACCGTACATCATCTCGTTCTCGAGGAAGATAGTGACGTTGGGGTCCCGGATGGCAGCCTTCAACAGACCCTTAGCATCCTCAGCAGAGTAAGGAGAGACAACCTTTAGACCGGGGATGGAACCGTACCAAGCGCTGTAATCCTGTGAGTGCTGAGCAGCAACACCAGCAGCAGCACCATTTGGTCCACGGAAAGTAACATTGCAAGGCTGAGTACCGCCAGACATGTAGAAGGTCTTAGCACCGGAGTTGATGATCTGATCGATGGCCTGCATCGCAAAGTTGAATGTCATGAACTCGCAAATAGGTTTAAGACCCGCAAGGGCAGCACCAACGCAGAGTCCGGTGAAACCGGCTTCCGTAATAGGAGTGTCAACCACTCGCTTGTCGCCGAACTTATCCAGTAGACCGCGCGAAACCTTGTAGGCACCATTGTATTGAGCAACTTCCTCGCCCATGAGGAAGACGGACTCGTCGCGCTCCATTTCTTCAGCCATAGCCTGGTTAAGGGCATCACGGACAGTCAACTAAAGATCATGTTAGAGAATCGTAGACAATTAATGAGATGTGAGCAGTCGTAGGAGAAAGTGGGGTGACTTTGGTCTGTCCTCATAATCTCGGAGGCAATCAGAAAGAATAAATATATCTTAATTCCTCGAGCATCAGAATGTTCTCTTGGCGCAAACCAGTAAGGAGTATAATCTTTTCCAAGTTACCGATACAAGACGCTAATACCAAATCCGATGCTGCCGACAAACAAGAATAACAAATAGCAGCAGAAACGAATCCAATGCCTCCACACTTTCTCCTATTCTACTAAATCCGCACTGAACATCTCCGAACCATACCGATGTGGTCCCGCCACTCGACGACGCAGCCCGCGCACCGAGGTCGACCATGCGCATAGCAGCGCGCTGGCCGACGACGGGAATGGGGTTCTTTCTGAGTAGCATGCGCGAGGTGCTGTTCACCGGTGGTGCGGCCGGGGCAATCGTCGAGGAGGAAAACGAGCGCTTCACCAGGAGGCGCTGAGCGGCGGCGAGAGAGGCCATTGTTGTGCAGGCGGAGGAGGAGCAGGTGGTGAGGAGGGTGAAAGCTGGACGACGAGCTTCTGGAGAAGTAGACCCAGTGGGATGCGGATGCCTGTCGACACCCTAACCCTCCGCATGTCTGCGTCTCGCCGGCGAATCAGCGCGCCAGCACGTGACCATCCCACTTCGGATGTCGGCGTGGCTCCCCACCGCCCCCACCCCAACGCGAGAGTACGAGAGGAAGAGTCGACGTCGGGGATATGTTTAGTTATAAGGCCATGTTTATTTGTAGAAGACATCAGTGGATATGCACGCGTCGAGCGCAGGTTGGTGCGTCGCTGCTCTGGTGCTGTGCGAGCTGGTGGTCGTCGTCTGCTTCCGATGACGCGCTCTAGTCGCGTCGCGGGGTGGAAATGTCCAAATCGCATTTATCTTATTCCAATTCCAACGATGTAATACATTATAGATCATGAGCAGTAGTGGTACAGTACATGTGCAGTCCGAATATATCGACCATGCCAGAGTAAACACTTTCACATTTGTCAATTCTCACTGATCTGTGTCGTCAACTGCAGTCATCATATTCTTCATCAGCTATGCTTAACAACCGCCAACCTTCACCCATTCATGCCACGGCATCATCTAACATCTCTTTTCGGGGTATTATGGATATCATATTTAGATTCCCCATATGCACCGGGACTGGAAATGGCATATCTAGTCCTCCTTGTTCTTCTCGGGCATCTCACAGTCTCGCAGCAGGGACCGTGATAGCATCATAAAAAGACAAGTAGCAAAATGCTATAAAGTACTGCGCCCACTTGGAACTGACAATGGTCTGACTGTCGTCTATTAGACTCTCCGGACATCAGATGTCTGTGTCAAAAACAGAATACAGGACATGAAGCAAAATATAATGAACCTCAATCGCCAAACTCCCCGAGAGTAAAATATGATTGCATACATGTATGTGAATTGTGGCAGAGATTGTGATTCATTCACATGCCAGATATGTGATTATGAATATATCTCATGGTAGACTCCATCAAATCCAGTACAGCGACAAGAAGGTAGGCGATACTTTTGTTTGTATAGCTTACACTGGAATACACGTGCTAGTTATAAAATGCGCATATCTCTATAAGCATTGGCTTATAATACAACTGCTCGTCATGTGCAGCGATCATCTGGCCTGCGACCAGCCAGCATGATGCTCCTACAAGTATTAAATATATCTCAAAGAGCCAATCATTCAACAGCGCGGTCAGTGTAGATAGACAGATTTCCGTACAAGTTCGCATTTATGAGATAGAATAGGTATAAAGGCAAACTAAAAGCTAACATCATGCAGATTGTCTGACACAATTTCAAAATTTGATTGCAGTGATATTAAAAGACTTGAAGAGTAATAAACCGGACAGAGATATCAAGCTGGCGAGATCGACGCACACAATCTTGACGTTCATACACGTAATCGAAATCTGATCCAATTCATCAGTCACAGTACACAATATTCGAGTAGCTTATAATTACATGCAGCTCTATAAATAGCTGATTCTATAAGTACATCTGTCATTATATTGGAGGAGCGCCCACTGTTGCAGCTGGAAAGCTGCCGGCGGCCTCCTTCTGCAACCTTAAATCGCAAACTCCCAATTCAAAACATATGCTGGATTTTTTTCCTAAAAAGGGCGGGACCAACACCAAGTTGGCTAAGACTTCTCCCCATTGCACTAGGTGCTATAATACTGCTCGAAGCAGATAGTTTAGATTGAGGAATAGGCAAATGGCTAAACGGAAAGAAACTAACAAGGAAGTTGAAAAGAAGGTGGAAGATGGTAGTGGAGTGAGTTCGCCTTTTGCCTGATTTCAAGCACACCTATGCGAGAAATGACCAGCATCTAACGAATTTATTTATCTGAAGGCGGAAGACTCATCTTCTGACAATGAAGAAATCGTTAATGTTGACTTTGATTTTTTTGATTTCAAGCCCAATATCGACTACCAAGCCATCAGAAATCTTCTCCGCCAAACATTCGACGCCGACAGTACAATTTTTGATCTCTCCGCTCTCGCAGATTTGATCCTTTCAAAATCAAGTTTGGGAACAACAATTAAATGTGATGGTCCCGAAAGTGATCCTTTTGCTTATTTAACTGTCTTAAATGCAAACCTTAATCGAGATCATCCTGCTTTGAGACAAGTTATTGATTATCTTCTAAAAAAATCGAAAAAGAATGAGGAGCTGAATAAGAAATTGAAAGAATTATTGGCAGATGATGCGAAGACGAATACAGCAATTTTATTTAGTGATCGATTGATAAATATGCCTACTGAAGTTGTACCACCGATGTACAATATGCTACTGGATGAAATGAAAAATGCGGTGGATAATGTGCGTTTTTTTAGCCTGTCAAATGTCCTTTCTTTTAATTCAAAAACTAACCTGCGTTCAAATTAGGGAGATAAATACGATTTTGATTATTTCATTATTATATCAAAGTCATTTACAGAGATTGCATCAGCAATCGATGACGAAGATGATCGACCAAAGAAGAAGAAGAAGAAAGCTGCTCAAGTAAGTATTCGACATCTTACCCACCTAGAAGCGTTAAACATTTCATGCTAATATTCAAAATCACAGTCTTCAAAAGAGATTTTCTACTTCCATGCAGAAGACGAACTTTTTACTCGAAATTCAGAACAATCGATGGTTTATAAGTTCAGTAATGAGGCACAAGAAGCTGATTCTAAGCGCACATTTCAAGACTACGGTATTGCACCTCAAGGTCAATTAATGATCTTAGAAAAGAATAAGTTTCAGTCTACGATCACGGAGATGCTTGAAGTGTTCGCCATTCCAGCTCAATAAAGTGTAACTTGAAGAAGGAGATTAAGATTCCAAGTTGCTTGGATCGTGTATAATATCTATGCAAAATATGAAAATAAAAATAAAATATGAATAAATATATCAATGAATAAATGATCGTGAAGCACTATGTACATTATATGCCGCAAAAAGTCGCATATAAGAATGAAGAAATAGGATTGCTGAAGAACAAGAGCCAATTCTTTCGCAATGAGATTCGAGAGACCAAACCTCCAAAGCAAATTCTATACGTGAAAATAAAAAAAAAAGATGATACTCGACTCCAGGCGAGGTGCTGAGCTAGAAAAAAATAGTTTACTCTCCAGTAAGTCTTTCCCATTCCATAAATGAAGAAACCCATGCTTGTTGCATTGACTCGCTCATATCCCTAGCAAACTGTTCGTCGTCACTATCGCTATCGCTATCGCTATCATAATCATTATTATTCTGCATCACGCTCGTGAATAACGCCAAAGGATCTTGAGTATATCGCAAATCAGGAATTTCTGGGTTTATATGATCACCACTTCTTGAAGGTGACTGTTCAGGAATTGCTTCAGGTTCGCTGACTAGAGAGACTGTTTCGCTATATCGATCCATAGATTCTCCCAATAAGATTGACATTGATTCTGTATCGGACGGACCTGCTATAAGCACTGGTTCTTCATTTTCATCCTGTAATTCGGCTTCTGGATTTTGCTCACGACGTCGTTCTTCTTGCTCTTCTTCTTGTAGGAGCTCTATTCGGTAGTCAATTACTTGTACTATATCAAAACGGTTAGCAAAAAGAAATAATTTTAGTTCCGAGAATTAGTATATAACATACTTCGGTCTTCGATCTCAAGCTCTTGGTCTTCGTATTTCGCAAGACGCTCCAGGTTTCTGTTCTTAATAGCGAGAAGCTGCTCAATTCGTTGATCGATCTCCGTCACATTCTGCTGCACAATTGCCTATTAAATCCTCAATTAGCATATTTGTCGATGATATATAATGCAAGAAAGGAAACGAAACGCGAACCTTCCGAATATCTATTCTCTGCAGTTTCCGTGCCGCATCTTTCCTATTCTTCTCCAGCCGTTGAATTCCGGTAAGTTCGGGTTCTGATAATTCCGGTTTTACTACCTTTTTATTTCTGCCCTTTCCAACAACTACCATATTGCCCTTATCCTTGTCCTCTGAAAAAGGATCCGGTAAAGTAGCATTAAATCCTTGCAGCAACGAATATCGAACACTGCTTTCTGGTAAATCCTGAAGCATTTCCTTCGTAATCAAAAGTCTATCATTACTACTATCAGCAATATTTGTATTTCGTCGCTGCGCCATACCCGCCGCTGTACCTTTAAATGAAAACAATCTCCGTTGAATAGCTGGTTTACGTAAAGTAGGTGCCATTTCATTCATTAATGATCTGTATTGCGAAGTAGAACTAGCAAGTTCATAAGGATTACCGCTCGTCAAAGCAGTTGAAGTTGCCGCCACAGTTTTTGATAATCTGACAAGATTACTATTTGTAGCTGCTACAGCTGATGAAAACAGTGAATCATTGGTGCTAGCTTGTGCATGGTTTTGTACACCTGTGCTAGATGCCGGCTTCGCTGTGCTCGCGGCTGCAGATGATGAAGCTGTGGTAGCTGATGCAGATCCCGATGCCGATGCCATTTTATTTCAATGATCTGACGCGTCAATAATGAGATCCTGTCCAAAGCAGTACTTTATTCCGAGTCCTGAGGTAGTTGATAACTGTGCGCAGATCTTTGAGTATCCTAATATCAACGCGGTGAATCGTCGGATTCGGTAGCAACCTCAGTGACTCGGCTTTCCCGCGCTCTCCGATCGGCCTCTTCTCTGGCCGTTAGGAAACCTTCCAGAAGCTATAAAATAACCCGCAAGTCAATACAGTTTTATATAACCTTCGTGTATAGTCTAAACTTGCTGACCTCTGGCTCCAAGTTTCCTCGGTACTTGTCTGGTGCGGGAAGTCATTTGTCGGCACGTGCCTTTTCGTCAGCTACAAACCCCATTTATCAATTATCAGCGCATCCAGTTTGCGCAGGCCCTTTTTAGCAGTGCTTGCCCTGTAACTAAGTGATTTAATTTCTGAAAGAAGTAGTGCACTTGGAACTGGAGAATGGAGACACGTAAGGTAGATTATATCAAATGGCAATGAACAACAGCTCAAATCACTATTTACTAATAGATTACATTTTGGAAAGTTAACAAAACCTGGGCAGTAATAACAAGTTTCTTTTACAAAACATGTTTAAAGTCACACAATCGCCGTTGCAATTCGTAGCGCCGCACAGCTGGGAGAAAAAAAATTTGGAACTCACGAACAGCAGCAGCAGCTCCGCCCGCGCTTCGTAGTAGACTTCATATAACATTATATTCTAAAAATGACTGGATTTACTGAAGCCGTTGCTAAGGGAGTTACTGAGGTACCATTTCTACGGTGATAACTTGAAGCCAATTCCTTTTTGGCGCGGAGTTGGAGTATCAAGCTAAGCTAACTGACATTGCACTTTCAGGTGTCCGGTATCTTTGATACCATCCTGGTTCTCGACTTTGGCTCTCAATACAGCCACCTTATTACACGCCGACTCCGTGAACTAAATGTCTATGCAGAGATGCTTCCTTGCACTCAGAAGATCAGCGAGCTGAAGTGGAAGCCTAAGGGAGTTATCCTATCTGGAAGTCCCTACTCCGTTTACGCTAATGATGCTCCTCATGCTGATCCTGCTGTCTTTGAGCTTGGTGTATGTTTCATATTTGTTGATTGCTGCGCTGAAACCTGCTTTCTTTGTAGATAATTTGCTGATACTTGTGTGCGTGTGGTTAGGTTCCTATTTTGGGAATTTGCTACGGTCTTCAGGAGCTCGCATGGGCTCTTGGAGGAAAGGTTGGAGGCAGTGATAAACGCGAGTATGGGCATGCCCTTCTCCAGGTTGTCGATGAGCATTTCTTGTTTGAAGGTCTTGATGATTTTCAGGTATGTCACAGCTACTCCCATCTTTCTAGAGTTGCGACGAGGCTTAGTTACTGATTGATGTAAATTATCAGGTCTGGATGAGTCACGGAGACAAGATCTCTGCACTCCCTGAAGACTTTAAGGTCATTGCTACCACGAACAACGCTCCCTTTGCTGCTATTACCCACAAAACTAAGCAAATCTACGGAATTCAATTCCATCCCGAAGTCACTCACACCAAGCAGGGCAAGAAGCTTTTCCATAACTTTGCCATCAATGTCTGCAAGTGCGAACAAAACTGGACTATGGAGAACTTTATCGATACCGAGATTGAACGTATTCGCAAACTCGTTGGACCTACTGGTGAAGTCATTGGTGCTGTTTCTGGTGGCGTTGATTCTACTGTTGCTGCAAAGTTGCTGAACACTGCAATTGGTGATCGATTTCATGCTATCTATGTCGACAATGGTGTCATGCGTTTGAACGAGACTCAGCAGGTGCATGATACACTTACTGCTGGCCTTGGAATTAACCTTAAGATCGTTGACGCTTCCGAGGTCTTCTTGGGAAAGCTTAAGGGTGTCACTGATCCAGAGAAGAAGCGCAAAATTATTGGAAACACGTTCATTGAAGTATTTGAAGAAGAGTCTGCCAAGCTTGATGCAGCATCTGGTGGTAATATTGAGTATTTGCTTCAGGGAACTCTCTATCCTGACGTTATCGAGAGTATCAGTTTCAAGGGTCCTTCTCAGACTATCAAGACACATCACAACGTTGGTGGACTTCTCGAGAACATGAAGCTCAAGCTTATTGAACCCTTACGTGAGCTCTTTAAGGACGAAGTCCGCGCTCTCGGAACTCTCATGGGAATCCCAGAAGAACTTGTCTGGCGTCACCCTTTCCCCGGCCCCGGCATTGCAATCCGCATTCTGGGAGAAGTTACTCCCTCGCAAGTCGAAATCGCTCGCAAGGCAGATTACATTTTTATTGAAGAAATCCGCAAGGCTGGCTTATACAACAATATCTCACAAGCCTTTGCTTGTCTTTTACCAGTCAAATCAGTAGGTGTCATGGGTGATCAGAGAACCTATGAACAAGTTATTGCTCTTCGCGCTATCGAGACTGTTGATTTCATGACTGCCGATTGGTATATCTTTGAAGCTGCATTTTTGAAGACCGTTAGCAGACGGATTGTAAATGAGGTTGCGGGCGTAGCGAGAGTAGTTTATGATATCACGTCCAAGCCTCCCGCCACTGTGGAATGGGAGTAAGTCCCGAGTGGTCGGAGTTGTTACTAATCCAATATTATTGTCTTTCTCTGATTCTTAAGTATTTATATGGATTTGTTTGTAGATGCTGATACTTATAATTTCAGCTCGCAATCGTCATAATTCTGCAATAGAGAAGTTTAACTTCATTAATGATAACTATATATAAGTTTATATATTAATAGAGAGAGTGTACAATGTATAAATGAGCAAACTAAATCATAACTCCGAGTAACAAATACAAATGTGATTAACGGTATTAAATGACAAAAAAATAACTCCAGAAAAAAAGGAATGGTCTTTCCGATATTCCTAAGCTTCATGTCTCGAATCAATTACATATCTGATCAAACTTCAATTAGAAAGTGCAGCTGTAAAACCAGCCCGTACATCGGCCGCAAATTCAGCGGTCGACATTGAAGAAGCACTAGTATCAACAGCAATGACGCTATCCAAAAAGGAATGCTCTAGCAATTTAGTTGCAATAGGACGTTTTTCATGATCAAGCTCAAAAGTCAAAGCAAGAAAATCTTTAGCAGTCGGCGTCGCAATTGCTGGAATCTCTGGAGTACATGCTTGAGTGCCAATTCTGAATAAAGCTTGCATTTGAGAGAATTCTGGAAACGGATGGGTTCCGGTGAACATCTCGACTACGAGGCATCCCAAAGACCAAATATCTGCTTTCCGTGTATAAGATGTTTGCTTAACAACTTCAGGAGCCATCCAATAAACTGAACCCTGTAATGATGGTCGATGATGCTGATTATTACCGCTCGCTAAAAGACCAGCTTCAACTCGCTTTGAGATACCGAAATCTGAAATCTTAATTTTCCCTTTGTTGTCGACCAAAACATTGGCACCTTTGATATCACGATGAATAATATCCCTGCCATGCAAGTAATTCAGGCCACAAAGAATCTGCTTAACAAATATTCGAATCAGAGGCTCCTCTAAGGGTCCATAGTTGTTTAGCAATGTCGCGACCGATCCACCAGGAACATACTCCAGGAAAATATTCAAAAACTGACCATCTGAATTCGATCCAAGATACTGTACAATATTCTCATGGTGCAAATCCCGAAGTAGCTGAATTTCTCGTTGAAGTGCATCAATCATGGTTTTCTTCCGAACTTGATCGCCTTGTCGGTTATTCTGTGTCAGCTCAACTTGCTTCACGGCCATGAGTTCACCGGTTAGCGCATTCAATCCTAAAACTACGCTACCGAATGAGCCAGAACCAATTAAAGCACCCCTGATCCACCGTGTAGGCCCACCATCGACGTCGTTGGCACCATCGTACTCCGCATCAGATTCTTCTTCGGGAATATCATCAACATTATCGACCTCAATATATGAGTTGTTGTCAGACATTGTACTAGCAATAGTCTCTGCTCTAGAAAATACTGAAAATGGACGGCCGCTAATAGCTGGCGAATGTCTAATGTTCTGCGCAGCGGCGGTTCGCTGAAAATTTTGGAATTCATCAACTTCTGCACCAGCTTCTGGTGCATTCTCCTGTAACATTGGCGACGTACGACGAGTGTCTGCAGATCGTTGATCTTCGGTGGAAATCATAGAAGACGTTATACTTGCTGAGCTCTGATGATGTGCACGTCGTCCTGAGGCATTTGTGTGCGTTGTTGGCGAAGGAGCTAACGGACTTGAAGTAGGAGCCTGAGATTTCCTATTAGAGCTACCTGCGCTCAACCAAGCATCGCCAACGGTCGGAACAGGTGGCATTGACTCCCGATTAGAGTCCCGGTTCGTTGTCGAGCTGGCATACGACGCAGTCGTAGCTACAGATATACGCCTTGACATGCTCGATATTCGTTTTGATCGCCTGATTGAATTGCGCACGGTCTGCTCGAGCACGCGACTCTCGTGACCGGGGAAGTATTCGGCCAGATTTGAAGAGATAAGCTCACTTGGAGGTCGTTGGCCGAAGAAATTGCGAATGCGCTTTGTCCGTGCAGGACTGCCGTTTGGACTAGAGCCATCTTCTGTAGACAGAGCAGCAGTGTTAACTTGAATATGGGGATGATTGGAGGTGGTCGGTGTAGTTTGCTGTTGTTGCTGGTGCAGCTGACGTTGCTGTGACCAGAGCTGCTCTGACGCTGAACTGTTATCAATAAAAGTCCCAGGCCGCTGTGTAACTTCCCGAGCCAATTGCTCTCGTGCGATCTGAATTGACTTCTGGTACTCTTCCGCACTAGGAATTTGACCTACTCTAACGAGGACTAAGCGCTCTCGCTCTAGCCGCTCCATCGTGTGGCAAATAGCAACAATCTCCACGTCCTGGACTTCACGAACATGTCCAACGTCATCAATGACAAAGATTGTCCATTCAGAAGCTTGGTCTTTGCAGCCAAACTTGCGAATCCCTCTTTTGATGATTGCCTCGCCGTTAAAGCAGCCGGATATATCGACTACTTTGGTTACTCCTTTGGTGAAAATAAATTTCACAAAATTCTGCTCGAGCGGCCGAGATGGATGGGCGAGAGGGAGGGCTGCAGTGCGTTGTTGGCTGGAAGGCGGAGGAGGAATTGTGGCCGGCGAGAGCGGCGGCGCGGAGGACCCAGAGGCGGAGAACGGTGACACCGATGAACTATCCAGACTTGCTAGCGTAGTCTTGTTTTTTTTAGATAGCACCCTGGTGCGCAAAGCCTTGACTGCGACCGATATCCGAACGCGGTCTCCGATTTTTGCGACTCCCAGCTCGCGCACGACGTTCTGGTCGACTTCGAGCAATGACTCGCCGTTGATGTGATTTTCTGGAGGAGTCAGTCAGCGCGATTCCGGGCGGTAAAGAACGGCAAACGGGCAACTATACCCTCAAACAGGTGTGCGTATTTGGCGCAGTTTACCGAGTGCAGCCAGTCGGCGACTCGCGCCTCGTCCCAGAGACTAGATAGCAGCGCAGCGTTAGCGGTGCTGGACGCAATAGCAGCGCAGCAGGAGAATGCGAGGGACTTACCGGACGTCGTCGTCACCAAAAACTGACGCTGTCGGGCTGGAGAGCGCGCTGTGCGTCATGCTGGCGGCTTGCGAAGGGTTCATGAGCAAGGCCATGCCCGGGTGTGTGGGTGTCGTGCCTGGCGGAGAGACGGTCGTGAACGAGAGCTGGCAGTTTCAAAGAGACCACGCTAGGTCGGGAACGGCAGGTGGCCTACTTCATTAGGCCTAGCGCAAGGGGTTTCACATCTGCGTGCTGAGCCGCGTTAGGGTCCAAGTCTGGCTCAGCGCATGCTCGCGCAGGGCTTTTGGAAGTTGTTGATTCTACACTGAAAACGTAATTTATTAACCTCTCTTTAATGCACACTGCAACTGGAATCCCACAACCATGCCATATTCTGACGTCTGTGTGCTGCGGCACTGTGCGTTCGTTGGTCGTCCTCCACCGCACTCGAGCCCTTCACGGAGTTTCCAAACCCTCATCCAATTTCTCACGTGACTCGTCTAGCCTGACGCGGCTGGCATCGGCCTCGGTCTGCCGCGATAGCTAGGCGCTGCCATCGCAATCAAGCAGACAAGACCTACCTGCCGTTAGCCTGCCTTTTCGCTGCTGATTCGGTCGTCTACTTTTCACGTTACCGGGACAATGTCGGGATTAGACAGTATGTGCTTGCTCTTATCTGTTTGCTTGTCGTACGTTGATAGCTAATCTTGATAATAGAATCGCTCTTTAGTCTGAGGGTACTCTACTATGCAAACTTCACTAGTCGCTTCGGGTCGATATACTGACTGTATTACTTCAGTTCACTGCAAAGTCATTGAACAAGCAGGCCAACAAAGCAGCCAAAGACGAGCTAAGAGAGAAGGAGAAGGTCAAGAAGGTAGACATCTGGATTGCCGCTTCCCCACTTTAATCTTGAATATAGCTGCTCACCACTTCCAAAATAGGCCATACAACAAGGTAATAATGACATTGCAAAGCTTTATGCTCAAAACGCAATCAGAAAATCGAGTGAGCGTATGAACTTACTGCGTCTTGCCTCACGGATCGATGCTGTGGCGAGTAGAGTTCAAACTGCCGTCACCATGAGAAATGTTCGTTTTTGTCATTTATCATCTTCCTTATAATCTGTTCTAATTTTTTGTTTTTATAGGTAACCGGAAACATGGCGAATGTGGTTAAGAATATGGACCGGGCTATGGAGAGTATGAACTTGGAGAAGGTAAATTCCCAGATATCATATCGGCTACATTTCTCTTTGCTCACAGCTAATATGCCACACTTATAGATGTCAATGGTCATGGAGAGATTTGAGCAGCAATTTGAAGATCTCGACGTCACCACATCTTACTACGAAGAGGCAGGCCAAGTCAATAATGCCGTTGCCGCACCTCAGGAAGATGTCGATCTTTTAATGCAAAAAATCGCCGACGAAGCTGGGCTCGAGATGCAGCAATCACTGGAAGTTAATACTCCTGCTAAGGGAAAAGTCACTCCTACGCCGACAGAAGTCGAAGAAGATTCTTTGGGAGAGAGATTACGTGCTCTCCGTGCTTGATTTTGTTTGTTTTTCTTTTTTTTTGTCTCCCGAATTATTGATATGATTGATTGTGGATTGTGATCGTCAAGGTTTCTGGTGCCCGCCTTTGTCTTTTTTTTTCGTTTTCATTTACTGTGGTTTTCAGCTTAACTTGACTTTTGTTTTTATGGGTTGGTAGTGAGCAATTTTAATTCTCTACAGCCATGACCAGTTCAGCTCATATACAAATCAACTCATGGCACTACGCATGGCACTACGCAAAATATCCTATTTTCTTTATACTACTTATGTTATTCAAATTATTATAACAATATATAAGCAAACAAACGAAATCCCGACCTTTATGGAAAATCAATAAACAAATAACCATTTCCGAGCCGGAATGCAATACACACTCTATTCCTAGTGAAAATAAAAACAATGGAAACCTCCCCACATTCTACAAAATTCAATCAAGTCATCAATCAGTCAAGAAAAAACCTTGATTCCACCTGCCCGATCAACCGAGATCACTAATCCATACGGCTTAAACAATACCGCAACATCCAAAATAGCATCAGAATGATACTTCATCACACTCTGTTGATGTGAGGTGATAAGAGTATTACGCTGCGTTTGCATCTCTGGTGGTGTCCATCGGGAATCTGTATTTCGTCGTTGAGATCCATTAGATGCCTGAATTACACCTCCGCGCGCTGTTCCATTAGGTGCTGGCGGTGCTTGCTCGACAGTTCGAGGGCTATCGATTGCGCTAACAGCGCCTCGTAACTCAGTGTGGATTATAATATGATGCAAATGTTGATCTGTTGCCGCGAATGATGAATATGTAGGACGGCTATGCTCTGATAGTGGTCCGCTCATAATATACGATGAATCAGGCTTCGCAAGACTCCAGTATCGCATATTTCGATCCGCACCAGCTGTAATCATAAACGAACCTGCAATCGCAGCTCGATATCTACTTGTACCTCGCGTAGTGCCGCCATTCGGTGTTCCGTCATAATCTGCCATAAAATTACCTTGTTCGAAATCAACCAGTAATTCCGGAGCCAAAACACACATCGCACGTAATTTTTTGCTGATACTTGATTCGCTGCGTTCAAGAAGCTGTACAGGATCACTAGCAAATCGACAAAGTAGTGTCTCCGTGGGCTCATCATCAACAAATATAGGCTCATATTTCCGCTCAATAGAAGTCACCGAACCGGATTCGGCAAATGTGCGATATACTTCTCTGCAGATCGCCCGCTCCACATCCCACACGGTGACCTCATCCCCATTTACACTAGCGCCACCAACAACGACAATACACTTTCCGTTACCTCGTAGAGGATGCATCGTGATCCTGTGGATCGGAGTACCTGCTTTCAAACCCCAAGCTTTTAACCTGACTTGATACCGAATACTCCAAACATCGATAATTCCTCTCGATAATCCAACTGCAATCCATGAACGTGAGAGGTCTACGCAAAAGCATGTCACAGTACCGTGGTGTAAGGGATTCTGGAAAGCAAAGCTAAAGTTCAGCTTCTCATATCTAAGATTAATACCAAGAATTCGTGACTTGTTAGTAGCAACGACTAACGTCGACATAGACTCAATCTTAACGTGTTGCATATCGATCGGAAATTCGCCTTCATCGAGTTTATACGATCGTAGCGTAGTCAATGTACTATATTTCGATATGCTCCGGCCCGCGGGTGTCGAGTAATCCACTTTGACGATATTAATCATACCATCAGTCGAACCACTTGCAAAGCAATGTGTACTATCAATAAAACATAAGCATTTGACTTTAGCACCATCTTGATGCTTGTATGTTTGACGGGACCGGTTGGTGACATTTCGCTCAAGCTGCATGGAGTCCCATACTTTGACAGTCCCGTCATCAGATGCGGTCAAGAAAAAATTATGGTCAGGCGCAATGGCGATTTTGTTAACTGAGCCATTATGTTCCTCAAAATGCGCAACCAATATTCCATCGGGACGCCATTGACCCGGTGGAGCAGGAGCTCCGTTCCTGTGCTTGGCGAGTGATCGAGGACGTGCCGAGAGGGGAATGACTGGTCCAAATTCAGGTATGTCGACCATAAATTTCTCAACGTAAACCGTATCAAGTAACTTCAAAATATAGGGATCGTCTCCAGTATATGAATGCCCTCGATAGACAACAGTCTCCACAAGTGTATCATCATCGGCAGTCGCATATTGCGCTGACGTCATAGCCGCCATCTCCATTGGCGAAGTGGTATTAATAGTCAAATTACCACTAGTAGTTTTAGCTGAAGCATTCTTCTTTTCGCTTTCAACGTTATCAACATGTCCATATGCAGTCGCATTACTTGTACCAACATCTGCAAATGCTTTTAACGGATTGTGATCTTCATCAGCATCAGCTCTACTCTTAAAAGTAACAATACTTGCTCTTCGACGAAGCTCACGTGATAAAGTTAATTGTCGCTCAAGAACGCTATCACCCGCCGCGGACGATGGTGCCACTGCGCCTTGTTCACTCAATGGGCCATTAGTACTGGCCGAACTCTCAAGTGTCTCGACTCTTGTAACATTGCTCTGTACTCGCGAAGGACTAGTCATGAAAACACTAGCAGCAGCTAGACGACTAGATGATTCCATTTGAAAAATCGGAGCCATGGTTCGCGGAGATCCTTCAACACCATTCAACCAATGTGGAGGAATATTTGCGCGTTTGAGAGGTAAGGATGACGTTGGTCGCTGATCAATAGATTTCAAAGCGTCAACTAACGCACTAGCAGCTCGATATTGTTTAATAGTCGATTCCGAAATCGCGGGTTTCGCAATATGACGCTTAATAGTAGCTCGAGTATCATCAAAGAAGTAAGTATGTAGTTGGACACCAAGTTTATTGACAGAAATATTTGAACCAAGATCTGGTGCATCGCTCTGTTCACGACGAACAGAAACAACTTTGATGTTACTTGAATTGGCTTTTGCTATACGCCATATGTGTTCTCGAAGAGCGACAAGTTTCCATAAATCACCATCTTCAAGACCCATAATCTCAAGTTTTCGTAACCAAACCTTGTCCCTAGATTGTATTCATTAGCTTATAAATCTTTCTTAAAAATTGAAGTAATGTGAATTTCTTACTCTTCGGTTTTCGACAATTTCTCTGAAAAAATGGTGCTTTGAGCAGCAGCTTTGGTAATGGATAAGATATGAAGTGACGCGGTTATTGAATATGATCCATCAAATAGGGGCATTATATCTGACATTCGTTGCTCTTTAGCGGATTTCCAGAAATTAGAATCTCGAGATTCAGCCGCCCAAGTTATCGCCGTGTTGTAAATAATCCGAGAAAGCTATATATAAATATATATCTATATCAGATAATGCCATTGTAAAAGAGAAATTAAGGGAATAAGGAAACTTACAGGTGCTTTGCAAAAATCTTGTAACATAACTTCCGAATATTCAAGTATTTCACACTGCAAAAATGGTTTGACAATCGGGCCAATAATACAGTGTATATCAGCAGGAGATAACCACTTTACAGAAGAAGATATAAACGCAAACGCTCCCTGTCTAATCCAAAGATTTGGGTGCATTGAAAATCTGACGGTAATGCGCACGAGATCCCAAAGATTAGGTCGTTTGATCAAACCCAGTTCTGCAAGACTTGTGAAGGCAAAGAGAACTTTTTCGATCACAAATTCTTCCGTGTCTATTAAAAAAATAGTTAGTAGATATTATTACAATATCGTGATCGAGAAATAACTAACCAGCTAGCGCTTGAACCATCAATGGCATAATATACTCTTCCAAACTATTTCCACCCACAAAAGTCGCAAGGCCAATAATCGAATCAAAGAAAGCGCCTCTCAAAAGTGAATCTTTATCATTCAAATAAGTAATCAAATGACTTAGAATAATATCACTAGCCTTCTGACTTCCAAAGAATGCACAGAGTGGGGATATTGAACGAAGTAAGGCCCGCTTAACTGCAGAAGCAGAATCTGTAAGAAGTGCGATTGCAAGCTCTTGAAATTGTTCTACAAGCTCTCGTCTTAGCATGTCAAAGTAGGCTTGGTATCCATTTGTATTAGAAATCCCATTTTCAAGTTCAGCGTCGACTAAAGCGCCAGGCAAGCCTTCTATCCGGGCATCCTGCGCCAGATTCAAAAATCTCAACGCAGTTTCTGCAAGTGTTGCAATAAATGATGCAAAACTAGCACGAACAAAGACATCCCTACTAGTCGCTAACGGTTGTAATCGAGGCAGAATATACTCCGGAAACACGTTTTCGTTAACAGGTGTTATCCTCCGCACCAGAGCCATCAGTTGAGTCAGACATCGCATTGCAGATACTTTTACATTAACAAATTCGTCACCCAAAAGAGAGACTAAGAACGGAAGACACCGATCCAGCTTTGCTTCATCAGGTAACTGTTCACCAAACGCCAATATCAAATCACACGCATGTAATCTAGCTTGCCCAGTAGCAGTGTTTCTAATCGCAGACGCGACTATCGAAAGAAAAATCACCGCACCCCCATCTTCTGGTGGATTCCGAGGCGCAACGGGTTTATTCGTGTGGTAGTGTGGAATATCTAGGTATACTGGAATTGGGTCGGTCCCAATCTGAGAGCTCGTAACACCATTTGTAATCGAAGGGTCATCAAATTTCAAGAAAAAAGCAATTTTGTCAAAATCATTGTAAATTTGCTCTATTCGACGATCGGCTTCTAGATATTGCTGCGCAAGCGATCTCACTCCTAGTTCGAGCACGCTCGGCTCTGTGATATTTTGAATATATTCATGAAGAAAACTGTAAAAATATCCAGGAAATGCATCGTCGCACCTATAATGCATATTATGAGTAATCTTGCGCCTCAAAATCAAAGCAACTAACTCACCATTTATCCAGATATTCAGAAGCAGAAAAGCGATCAGCTGGATTCAAGCTAATCATATGACGCACAAGCGACTATTCGTAGTTAGCAAATAGTTATGACAGTAGTATATAGTAGTAGAATGCTTACCCTAATTTCCACATCATCAATCTTTGATAAATCTGGAGTAAACGTTCCTTGTCGATATCCAAATAACTGTGAAAGAGTGAATATCGGCGTTCCTTCCAAAAATAATTCAGCAATGACGCAACTAGATACAAGTAATTTAGCATGCCGCTCTCAGAACTCGCGCTATATCCAAAGCAAAAGCCTACCCCAAACTGAAAATATCCATAGAATCAGTCAATGGGCCTCGTTTATTCTCTCCAGGCCCATAAAATCGTTCAGGAGCAACGTAGCATACTCTCCGCAATGACGTATCGAAGAAAAACGAGAAATCAGCAGGATCATCTTCTGGTAAATACGTTGGCTTAAAAGATGCAAAATCAGTTAAGTATACCCAGTTCCATGATGTGACAACTATGTTCTCTGTCTTGATGTCACCGTGATGTACACCTTGCGCATGGCATTTGCTGAGACCTTGTAAGAGCTGGAATGCGATCCAGCGCTTTTCGATGTTTTCTAGAAAAGGTCGGATACTAAATTAAAAAATTAGATTATATTCATCAGGATAGAGAGGACTTTGGAATCTAAGTACCTTATTCGATCGTATAAAATATTTCCAAAATGCTGCCTGACGAGGTATCCGGCACGTTCTGTTTCGACGATCTTGGTATACGCAATGGCATGCGATACGTCTTTTAAAGCCGCTCGCTCCTCTAAATAAATACCCAGTTAGTTTCCTTAGATTTATCTAACAAAGAGGGGGGAGGATTCAGACGTACGTGTCAACTGCTTCTGAAACGCCCTCAGGGAGATATTCGCGATAGGTTTGATGAATATTTTGACAACCACCAATCCATCTTTATGCCGACCTCTAACAGTTTTCATGAACCGAGCAGATCCGCAGGTTTTGTCGTACTGAATGTCACCTAATTCGTCAACGTAGGAATCAAGTCCGACAGTAGGAGCCGAAGGCGTTACTTGGGATATTTGATTTCCCATTGTTCCGTCACGCTTGTGTCAAGCCTATCAACAGCGTGGGTGTCGGTAGAAGTAATCTAATAGTATCGCAGTTCAAAATAAGTTATTGAGTCTCTATGGAATGCTCTGCGATGAAAGGCGACCCAATTCGTAGTTGATAAAGAAACTTGAGATTACCGCCCAGATCAGAGTGAGCTCAGCGCACAATGCCTACCACCAAACGCATAAGACTGCTCTCGAGGTGTGGTATCGATAATCGTCAATCCTGCAAAATCAACTGTGATATAGGATTAAAGCAAACTGTAATTGCAATCTTTCGTTCGCTGATAATTCGTACTTATCTGATCGCCAGCTAACGAGACCGCTTAGGAGGATCCCTATCGCGCGCGAGCCACGGGAAAGTTACCCGGATCAAATAAAATGTCTGATCTGGGTAACAGGTTGCCGATGAGACGCGTAAAAGGCAACCTTGACCCGCTACTTTGCAAAATAGTCACACATATTCAGCTTCAATTGATGCTCGCCTTTCAGCGCATTTATTCTCAATTACATTTGTAGTGGCATATTTTGCATAATGGCAGATAGAGAAAACGGTGCGGATAGCGAATATGTTCTCCTGGTCTCCTCAGATGGATATGAGTTCTCAGTTCTGCGCAAGGCGGCAATGGTGTCTGGTACACTGCAACGAATGTTCGAAGGAGCAGGTCTCGAGTCTCAATCGAATCGGGTGGCTCTAAAAGATATCAAGTGAGTTGATGGTACGTGGCGGTATTATTTGGGTGCATTTTCACTTACATATTTATGAATTATAGTGGCGTCCTACTGGAGAAAGTCTGCGAGTACTTATATTACAATTTGAAGCATCAGAATAATCCTGGAAATATTCCCGAATTCGACGTTCCTCCAGAGATGGCTTTAGAACTTCTAGTAGCGTCAGATTTCTTAGATGGTCGGTTTACAAATAATCGATTGCTTTTAGTCTTTTAAGCGTTTGGTACTAACCAGCAATCATCATATAGTATAGGCATGGTTGGATGGATTTTCGGAGTATTCTACGGTTATTTTATGTATTTAGCTATTGTACAATATATTTTGGTTTCTTTTTTCATCCCGATTTCTCAACTTTTTTCTTCCTTTGTCCCTTCGTCACGGGTCGTCGCGATCTCTCAAAGATCTCTTCATCCCCAAACGACGTATCACCGAGTTTCACGAAGCTGATAATACCGGATTCTACAACAGCGAATAGGATATTCCGATATCCATCTTTTAGTCGTTCATTTTCGGTTGGATGGTCGCTTAATGTCGATGGCACGTTTGAAAATAACGCCTGCATCTGAAGATACGTTGGCATCTTGTCTTTCACAGCGCTAAAAATTCAAGAGCAAGGTCAGCTTTTTATATATCCACAATCAATGAAAAAAGAAAAGACGCCATACTTTACAACGACTATCCGGAAATCAGGCTCTCCTGGAGAAGACTTTTTAAAAGAGGGTCGCGGCTTCCAGACATTGTAGGTAACTCGAAAAGGTAGCTCTGTCTTAACGACCGCGGGGTTGTAATTCATGTGACTTTCAAACGGGATTATCTGCAATTTCTTATAAATGGGACCTTCAATACGTTAGCTTTACTTTCGAATAAGTATAAAGCTTATCAGACTTACTGTATGACCGCCATATTCCCCGGTGAATTATTGGCCCAAAAGATGCTAACGACTTTTGAAAAAGTCCCATAACCTGCTTCCAATACACCATAAATCTTTCAGCGACAGCATTCCAGAAACGAGGTATGCTCCATTTTTTCTCGATCGCAGGTAGATCTGGTTCCCCGGTTGCATCAAACGTGCTTGATCTTTGAACAATAAACCCCAGTCTTTTCAAGTAAGCGTAGACGAGGTATCGCTCGTGTCCTCCACATCCTCGTAGACAAGCCGCATAGCAGCCTTGCAGAGATATAGCAGAATCTCCTCGTTGGCTATATAAAGACATGCTTCCTCGTTCTAGTAGATATATAACCTCTTCGGGGATCAGGTAGATAGTACCAGTAGAATCGGCTTTTCCAATACTCTTGAAGTGAGGGCCTCTTGCAGAGAGCACCTTGGCTTTACATAAATTGAGATACCAGATCGCAGATATATGTGCTTTACTGTAGCATGCTATGGTTAGAAATCAAGCTAGATACATGGAAAGTACTATTCTCACCTTGTATGTTTCCGTTCTCCGCTCAGAGCTGTGTACATCGCCTCTCTGCTCTGTTCTAAATTACTAGCATCTGTCGCACTTCCATTAGGCTCGTACTCTTTCTCTCCGCGCTTTGGTAGGCTCTTCTTGCTACATACAATATATTCCATTAATAAACATTCATATCAAAATCAGCCAAATGCCAATGGGATAATGATATAAATTTGCTCACCTTGCACCGCTATAAGCAGCTAATAATCGCCAATCTTGCTGTTCATCATCAGATTCACCATCTTCGTCATGCGCTCCATTTTCTTTCTGACCAGATGAAGTAAATATTTCGTCGTAATCTTTGTCTAAATCATCCATATCATCCGAGAATAAAGGATTATTTGCTGAACTTTCTGTTATAGCGACGAGCGGTATATATTTTAGACCGGCCCGAGATTTTTAAATGATGGTGCGGCTTCAGATAAGTCGCAAAACTAAATAAAAAATGAAAAAATAAACTGAATATGAAAGTGTTGACGCCTGTTTCGTCTGCAAATTTTTCGTTACAGCACCCACAGACTACGTACAATAAAGCCTCCGATAGATTACCCGATTGAAACCTCGATGCTACCTTCAGTTTGCACGTCATTCAAGCAGGCATTGGGGTAGCCGTAAACACATTAAATCGGAGGTGAATTCCCAAAATTTTCCACCCACCTACAAGAATTCGAGCAAATCCCGAATGTCTTCATCTGGCAAGATGTATCCAAGCATTATATTTCAATTTTTATAATATAACATCAACAAAAGGCCCACTGTCGACCAACTTATATAAATTTAAGGAACAAGAAGAAAGAACGCCTGATGATTCCACATCCATCCGCTATCTACAAATTTCTAATTCTATTCCCACTTACTCAATCCATAGACTCTTCCGCTGGTCCGGTCCAGACATCATACCAAGCTTCGACAAAGCGTGTGGATCATTGTCATATATGGCCGTCGGCTTAGGTTGTATATGTGTGGCATTCTCTGTAGTCTGGAGAGCACTATTCAACGGAATTAGCAATGCTTGACAAGTGGCGGCATCAAATGGCGTGACGGTGATTAAATAGCCATCTAGTTCAACATCCTTGCAACCAGAGAACTTGAATCCGACTTTCAAGAGGAAGTTGACAGAATATAAAGCGGACGTTTGAGTGAACGATGAAATAACAGTGTTCGGACATCCAGCTTCGCGCTGTAGATACTGCCGACCAGTTTTCTTCGCACCGGGGAACGCAAAAGGCGGAATTTCTCGATTATACGTCTCGTTCTGAAGCGCAACAACAGGCTGTAATTCAAACTTTTGAGAAATAATCGTCTTTGTCTTTGATACAACCCCATTTACTGTTCCAAAGTTTATTACCTCTATTATGTCAATATAAAAGCTCTTAACCTTCACTTTACTAGATTTGTATTGCAAGTCAGGGTTCGGGGCTATTTCGATTGTCAAGTTTATTGGATCACCTGGTCCAAATGCTCTTTGGGCGAGTGTAACCGCAACATCGACAAGCGAATCGTCTGATGTTCCTCTAAGAATTGTCTGCTGATGAAACTCGCTAAACGCAGACATAGTATCGTATCGTAAGATAGTAATTGGGCATTGTGTTCGCACATGAACAGTATCTTCGAGTCCCGTAGCTACTAAACTGTACTTTGTCGATGCAGTCTTCGGAATATGCATACTTGAAGGTAATTCCATATCCCTAGCAAAGGGCAATGTATAAACAAACGGAAAACTTATCGACAGGTATAACGATTTCGAATTTGGATCACTATGGAGTTGCAGTGGTCGTCCAACAGCATATGTCTCGCTCCTTGTCTGCTTCACGACTTTTGCAGTATGCTCCGTGATCTCTTCTTCTCTATAAAGTTGAAGTTCAAGTAATCTAAGCCTAAAGGGTGCTCCAGTGTTAGATCTGACTTCGACTACACCGCAAATCCGAGGCTATATCATATCTCACAGTTAATATTGATTGGTAGAAACGAGTACATTCAGAGTATAGCTTACCCAGCTTGCATCAATTCCAGGATAACCCAGCACAAAATCCGAGTTTGGTGATCCCCGGATACTGATATTCAGCGACATATTCTTCGATATATGTGGCGATCAGTGTCTCAGATCTATTGGAATTGTTTCTGACGTGATGAGTAGAAGTCCGCCCGTAGGATTGGCGATGAGAGTCTTCGTACTACCTGCAGTAATTCGCGCTCAGTCCTCTCCGACTGATAACTTTGCACGCAATTAACCGGCAATTCCCAGTTACTATCTCACAAATAATTGCCAATACGGCACTCGATGTTTTATAGTCGTTTTGTCTAAACACTCCGGAATTCAGGTTCCAAATACAGGAGATAAACAACAGAATCAGTCGCGCAACATATTACCCGGCCTTTAAATGTTAAGGTCGCGCGGCGGTCGGAGTCATGGTGGACGAGCCAGATCTTTTGACAAAGAGCATAAACTACGCCAATTATCAAATCAGCTGCTCATGCGGCCCGAATAGTCTTCAAGCCGGCTATCAAAGTAATCGTCAAGGATTAAACAGATTTTCATTATTTGGCAACCTCTGGCATTGTTCTGGCGAATGAGTGATTCCTGGCGGAATCACGACTGGCGAGCGGCGATGGCGGACGCGTCTACCAGCGTCGTTGTGGATGCTGGAGGTGGTAGCGGAGCGGTGCCCATTGTTCTTAATTACTGGAATCATTTATGGAGTTGGTATATAAATATCAAGCATCTTTTCAATTTCCAGGAACCTGAGGTTAGCGTGAATGACGGAACAGATGGGGTCGAAACACAGAATCTTCCGGATGATCAACAGCAGCAACCGGTAGACGTATCTGCACAGCATTTACTCTCACCAAAATCATCAGACAAGCCACTCTCATCTCAGCCAACGCCACCAAAAACGGAATTTCAACCTGCAAAACTGATATTTGTCGCACCCTCCCCTGCCGTTGATGAATCAGTGACAAAGGCAGGACCAACCGTAGTCGGAGAACCACTCCCTCCAGATTCGCGACAATCTGATGTCCCTTATGGAGCCTATCTTCCTCCTCGGATAGGAAGATCTTCAATATCGCTATCTAAAGCCGACGAAGAACGACGAAGGAAATTGACTGAAGCGATCCGACGACGACGGAAATATGATCAGCGATATGCCGCTCTCCACGCTACGTCTGCTAATTATCAAAATCAAGTGCCAGCGACTCCGTTATCTACTCCATCTTCTTTTTCGGCATCTGGAAGATATTCAGCTTTGAAACCAGTCACATTTAGTTCTTTTAGAGCAGATCGAATCACGAAATATCAAAGCCCATTCAAAAAAATCGCACCGACTAGTGCGAGTCGTTCGAAGCCATCATCATCGTCATTCAACAAGGTGCAAAAGCTACATAACGATACATACATCACCGCAATCCGAAATAGACTAGCACCTAATTTGTACGGTGGAATGCCATCCTCTCCACTCGCAGAGAGTCTATCGCCTGCTAGACCTACAGCAGATGTCCGACGCCGACCTCTTCCATATGGTCTTTCAGATTCGAAAAGTGTAGACGAATTGCTGAAGCGATTAATCAAGGAGGGTAATGCCACGGATTTCCCCAGTTTCCATGCTCTTCAAGAACGTCGCAATCAGCGTATGAAAACTATCGAAGAACTACGTCGACCCAAGAAAGAGGTTATCCCGTCACTTGATAGAGATCAGCTACATAAAGTTCAACAATGCCTTTCTAGTAGGGATTATGGACGTACTGTTGTATCTGCTTTCAGAATAGATATCTCAATTCGTGACATTAGGACCTTGGGTGATGGGCAGTGGTTGAATGACAATATAATTGATTTCTATCTCGAAATGGTTACACAGCGCAGTCGAGAACACGCAGCCGCTCGTGATAAATTTCCAGGATCATTCGTGTATACAACGCATTTTTATTCGACATTGGAGACAAAGGGATATCAAGGCGTGGCACGGTGGGGAAAACGGAAACAATTGAATCTAGCAGGATTGGATTATATTTTTGTACCGATTAATGTTCATGGTTCCCATTGGTGCGTGAGCGTGATCAATCTTAAAGAAAGGAGATTTGAGTACTATGATTCAATGGCTGGTGGTCCAGGTGGTGCTTTTAGAGTAAGAAGCCAACATCGTCATTCCGAGACCTAAGATTTGCATGTATGGATATGATACTAACGGATATATAGAATCTTCGTACTTACTTGACGAATGAGTGTCGCACGCAGAATGTTTCTATTGACGACATAGACGAATGGGAAAACTATATCGCCGACGATTCACCTTTGCAAAATAATGGTTACGATTGTGGAGTATTTACGTGTAAAACCGTCGAAGTCTTATCTCGCGATGGTCCATTGACGTTTTCGCAAACTCAGATGAAGCTCATTCGTCAGAGAATGGTTCTTGAGATTTTACAGGGAAAACTATATAATGATTAAGGCACTATTAAGCTATGTGATAAAAGTACTCTGCATGGGCAATACTATTTTTTTGCTATTAAATTTTGTATTTCTATGCTGTTGATGAGGAGGAGGAAATCTCTCTTATCTTCAATGTCAGCTAGAGAGATAGATGTAAGAATATAAAATAGATAGTTGAATATTTATAATATATAAAAATGCTGCAATAAACACTCTAAAAACTCCAATGTCAAATCGGATATCCCCAATGACAGGAAATATATGTACAAATCAGAGAGCAGTGGGGTACCGTGGATCGTATCTTTCATAATCCGATTCTCCCTCACTGTCAGAATCCGCCTCGCTCGCCGACGCTTTTACAGGCGTAGCTGTAAACGGTGCTGTCGCGCCCGCTGTTGTGGTTGCCGTCTTTGATCCAAACTTCTTAAATCCACCTCCACCAATTGATTTAAATCCAGGTTTTGATCCGCCGTTTGTACTAGTTGTGGTAGTGGATGAAGAAGACACTTGCACACTTTCGAGTGAGATCGCACGCATACCGGATTCACGCATTTCGCGCTCTCGTCTCTGCTCTGCGGTCATTGAAGAATCTTTTTGCATTTGACGAAGTTCATTGTACCGCTGCATTACTCCTAGTTAGAATTTTTAAAACGTTGCAGGAAAGGAGAAATGCGCTGACCTTTTTATGTTGATGTTCGTAGCTACTGACATGAGTCTCATATTCGTCCATTCGACTGTATCCCTAGGGGTGAAGTCAGCCTCCGTCAATTGATTGCCACAGTCTAGAAAACAATCGGAAACGCCTACCTTTTGGCAAAGATCACAGTAGAAAGCTCTCAAAGCCTGTTTAGCTGCCTCTGTCTATAAAAGTGCGAATGGGATATTAGAACGCAGATCAATCTTTCGCACACAATTCAAACTGGCGCAATTATAAAGATAACATACACGAGGCGCGGGGTTTATTGTTGACCGTGCATTCTATTCCAAAACGTAAGTTAAATGATATCTTAGAGATTCTGTAGAAAAGCAGAAAAGCCGAGAGGCCTACTCTAAGTGGACGAGGGGGCATCTTGGTGTATGGAAAGAGAGAAATCCGAAGTAAAGGTGACTCTCAGATAGGCGTATAACCTTTCTAATCTGCCTTCTGCTCGCTCCAATAAGCAGATAAAGAGATCAATTGAGCATATATACAAATCACAGACGAAACCGCCGATATAAACTCATGAATATCACGCTCTCAGACTGCATTACATAATACAATCTGGTAGCGAAAGTAGGATAAGGGTGTCCATGCGATTCACCGCCTCACCGGATGCGGGTCTCGGAACTTTGGGCGTGCAACAACGTCTCGATTTAATAGTGTTCTCCGGTTCGTCGAGAAATTTGCCGAAGCTGACTGAGTCCCGCAGACTTCCGGCTCCTTATCCTGCCTGCATTTGCCATTTTGTAGCTGTGACATATATATTGTTAGCATCGACTACTATTTTGCTGGTAAGTGCGCCTTTCCTTTGATTGTCAGCATCTGCGATAACCGAGTCTGTGGTGGTGATACTGGGCCACTATCGGTCGTCATACGCAACGGGAGCAACCTCGGACCGTATATTCGCGCCGGACTTTCTCGGGTTCGATTAAGAAGACAGATACTAATCGCGAAGGATTAATAGAAGACAACGAGCTGCTGCAGTCTGTCGGTAGCGTGAGCAATTCTCATTGATTAAATAAGGATTACATATTGCTACAGCCGTAGAGACGTCGACTTTATCACTTACTTTATTCTCAACATGCTTGCAGTTTCTCGACCGTGATATCTAGTCAAGCATTTGGAAATAGCAAAAATTCAATCTTTATCAAAAGATGCTCACAAATATGATTATGAATCACCGGTTGCATTCTTCACTTGCCATGGGCTGGCGATGGCTCCTTGTAGCCCTCGTGACAATTTTGATGATGGGTGACGTTGTCGAAGCAAATCCTATGGAAATGTTTAGAATGTGGATTAATTCTGATAGTGCAAAGACTCAGGCTGATGAGTGGTCTGTTAAACCGGGAGAGATTCCTGATTATGTTATCAAGCATGGTATGCTACTAAATTGGCTTGTGTTGCTGTTGGGCTGTGCTCCTCTTTAGACAACCTATATTAACGATAATGACGCTCGATATAGCTCCGACAGTGCATCTATACTCAGAGGAAGTATATTTACCATGTGATATCCGAGAATTGTGAGTTCATCCTTGCTTAGCTTTAAGTCATACAACGTGCACCAGCTGCTAGTACGGATCGTCGCTAACCCTCCTCTTGCAGCGTTTCACACATGTATCCCGTTCAGGACGGCCACAACATTACCGAGAATATTAATTTCCCGATGACACTTTACGACGTCGGCCGTCTTCCTCGAGAAGAGGATATCTTTTTGACTTCTGATTCAGACTTCGATGTCGACCCAGACTGGATTACCGGCCGCGGTAATATTCCTGATATCGAAACTGGTGAACTAAATGTGCCCGCAATTCTTATCGTTTTTGACAAGGGTGATGGATGGGTCGATTCATTCTGGTTCTACTTCTACGCTTTCAACCTCGGCCCATTCGTGATGGGTGGCGGACCATATGGTAATCATATTGGAGATTGGGAGCATTCTATATTACGCTTCTACAAAGGTGAACCTCATTCGCTGTGGATGTCAGCCCACGGAGGTGGTAGTGGATTTTCATTCAAAGCTCTGGAGAAGAAAGAAGGTGACCCTGATCGACCAGTGATTTATTCTGGTCGTGGAACGCATGCAAATTATGGTTCTGCAGGGCAGCATTCGCATGACTTGCCATTTAGAATGCTTAGCGATTTTTCTGACAGGGGTCCGTTGTGGGATCCTGCGAAGAACTATTTGGCGTATACTTACGATGGAACGACCGTGTGCGGAGAAGGCGATTCGACTGATATCAATGCTGGTAAGGAGGGTTGATTTTTGCTATATTGCGTCTCAAGTACTAATATGTTTTTTATTTCAGAGTGGCTGTACTTCCCCGGTCACTGGGGAGACGACAAACTTTCACCCGATGATCCACGACAGCATTATCATCCCTTTGAATGGCGCTATATCGAGGGTCCTACCGGCCCTCTATGGAAGCATTTAGACCGCACAGTAGTATGCCAGCAACCAAAGTGGTATAATTACTGGGGCACATGCCGTGTTCGACGAACGCTAGAATATGGCGAGGGTGTTGAGAGTGAAGGTTACGGATGTGCGGGCGTTTTTGACCATATATGGCCTGGCTTTCTAGGTCCGGTTATACGCGTTTGGTTCTGGGGAGGATGGATGTGTGAATTTATTGACTGGATGTGGGGTTGACGATAAGTGAGTTTCTTTAGCTTGGGAATTTGAGCTATATAGTGTCCAAAGAGTGGTGCGTTAGGAGCGGTGATAGAAGGTAAGATCAGAAAAGCAACTGGATTGGTAAAGCTGCGCTGTGTGTGTGTGACCAGTGATCGTGGTCGATCTCATGCGATTTGATATCTATGATAATACACGCTTTTTTTGGTTTCCATTTTCCGTCTAGTTATGGATTGCTCTATCGGTTTAGATACTATTGCACTAATCATGACATAATCAGCGTGTGGGTGAGATTTATTCAAAGTTCGATGACGACTCGAGAGATCGCGATAAGAGATCGCGAGCGGTTTTTCCGATTGGCGGCGATCGAAGCGGGTCAGCTGAGTCGAATGAGCATGCTGCTGAAAGTTCCTCCTCCATTTTATCCTCTTCACCTATGTCGTTGATGATGGTGGCCGCCATCCATATTCAGCTGAATTAGTGTAGATGTATTAGCACGTGCACGTCACCAGAAGCGCCCGCAGCCGAAACAGCAGCATGCACGTGAGCTTCTGAGTCATCTGAAATCGGGGACGATGTATTGCGCAGTATCTCCTTGAGCTATTCGAAAATCACGATCCAGGAGCTCCGCAGTAGAATCACAAAGTAAACAACAAGCTTCCCAATCAGGCAAATCGAGGTGGCGGGGGTCGGGCAGTCGAACGATCGCGTGATGGTCATGTGCTGACAGTGCAAGCAGCGGGGCTTGTGCTTTCCAACGCCGGGCTCATTCACCCACCCCAACCCGTCTGGCGCCCTCTGGAACTTATCCTCGTCATCATCCTGCCGCCCGATCTGCCTGATATTGCCCTCAATTCCTCGGCTACGTCCTGGTGCCTTTGTCTGTGCTCCAGGTGACTGCGCGTTCTTGCCTGTTTGCTCAGAACAAATCCCCCGCGAGACCGACACCTGTACTACTCCCCCGGGTTTCCTTTTCTTCGGAACCTGATTGCTCAGCAGCAATGGTGAAATTCTACAAGTCCTCCTTCACTCACAACCACGATTTCAACACGTTCAGTGTTGCTTACTTCCTTAGATATCCCAAGTAAGTCTATCATTTTGTTTTATTCAAAATCTTCCCCGGTGTTTGCTCGATAATGGTGGATTTCTGACATCTTCGTTCTGTATAGTCCATACGCCACTCATGTGCTCAGCGTCGACACCCTCGAGCGCTTCATCGATGAGCAAGGCCGGCTCCACACTAAGCGTCTAGTAGTCAAGCGAGGCAAACTCCCTCATTGGTGCAAAATTCTGCTCTCATCCTCGAAAATTAACATTTCTGAGAGCATGATCCTCGAGACTTCTGTCATCGACCGGCGCAATGAGATTATTCTCTCTGAGTCCAAGAACATTGACTTCACAAGGATCATGCGGGTCGTCGAGACTGCCACATACAAGGGCGGTCTTGGTCCCGATGGCACGAAACTCGTTCGTGCAAACACTACAGTCTCCTTCCTCTCTTCCTTCGGCTTCGATTCTATGAAAGAGAAACTGGAGCTGTGGGGTCAACGAAAGATGGGCGAGAATCTTACTCGCTCGCAAAAAGGAATGGGATATGTCATGGACCGACTTCGTGAACAAGGTGGAAAGATTAAAGCTTTTCAACTTGCTATGGCTCAGGAGACTCTAGTTTAAATGCTGCGTTCCTCTTTAAAATGCTTTATTACTTGCAATAAGGAGTTTTGGTTTTTTCCTTCGCGTTTTTGTATTTGTTCCTGTTTTCTTTTTTTTTCAGTTTTATTTCCGGTGCCACGCATTCATTTTTTTTTTGGTAATATTGAGTATTGTACATTCGTGTATCTATGATAATCGTGTTGGTATTTCAGCTATTGAAGCAGTTATGTCTCTTTGTATCTATCTTCGTTTCCCTCATTTGATGTCCGATATATGTCTTCATGCTTTTTTCGCAGAATATCTCCTGTCGTTTTATGTTCTCTATGTATATATAACAAATGAAAACAAACGCATTTCACAATCTAATTCTGTCCAAGAAATTTTTGTTTGAATCTTACAAAAGCGTAGCTTAAGCAGTAAGCCATGCTACCGCGTTTGAGGGTGTGGTACCATACTTTTCAAAAAACTTAATTGGTAGCAGGAGAATGACTGCGCGAATGATACTTTCGCCATCGCGGCGACAATCCTACAATCCAGCTCATTTGTGGACGTCAGCTATCTCCTTCCTCCATAATTCTTAATCGGATCAAGATAGCTGTCCAAAGGCTCATTTGAGAGGTTGCTTGAGTGCTGTGCTTTCGCAATGGCTTCTGCCGATTTGCTTGATGATTTCGAGAAGTTGGAGGTTCTTGCTCTGATTTCGAAAATCACTAGTGAGCTCGAAAACCATTTGGGTATGTTTTCATTATTTTATATTTTGTATTTATTATATGGTCAAGAAGTTCTAACCACTATTTCTACTTTGCAGACCGAAAAGACAAGGATCTGGCGGAGAAAATTCTTCAGATTCATTCCAAATCAAGCACACTCGATGAATTCCGACAAAACCTGAAAGGCGGCATCAACGAAGTCGTGAGCCCCGAGCTAGCGAGCTCTTTAGATCGATTTATTAGACTTATGCATCCAAAGTATAAAAAATCCTTCAAAAGCAATAATAGCAGCAAAATTGATGAAGTTAAGTTTAAGACACCGCATTCTATTGCAGCAAGCAGCTCGAGTCGGAGACGAAGACGCGATGAAGATGCAGTTTCGGACGATGAGGATAGACGAAGATCTCGGCATAGTAGTTCTCGACATGAATCGTCTTCACGCAGGGATGGCGATAGACCCCGGCGACACCACAGGACGTCCGAAGCTGAAGATGAAGAACGGCACCGCAGCCGACGTCGGCGACATGAAGATGAGACTGACGATATCAGACGAAGCAGTCGTCACCATCATGGCCGTCGTCGAGATGAAGAAGAGAAAGATAGTGATGGAAAGGGTTTATCGCGGCAACATTCTTCACGTTCTGAGCATAAACGAGAATCAGTTCCAGAGCCAGATGATTCACCGCAGCTATTCAAGATATACCCCGGCAAGATTGCGAATGTCACTGATTTTGGTGCCTTTGTAGCTTTAGAGGGATTGAAGAATCGTGCCGATGGTTTAGTTCACGTTTCACAAATTCAGAGTAGTGGACGAGTTAATCATCCGTCTGATTTACTTTCTCGAGGTCAGCAAGTCTTTGTCAAGGTTATTAACATTGAAGGATCAAGAATTGGACTAAGTATGAAAGATGTTGATCAAGAGAGTGGTCAAGACTTTGGACCGCAGACGCAGTTAACTGGCGCCAATGCCCGAGCCGTTGGCATGACTGATTTTGATACCTCACGAAATAAAAAGGTTGATGTTATGAGACCGACTACGAGGAAACGGTTGACCAGTCCTGAACGGTGGGAAATTAAACAATTAATTGCTTCAGGTGTCGTCAGTGCCGGGGACTACCCTGATCTTGATGAAGATTTGACTGCAATCAACGAAGAAGCCGAACTGGAAGCCGAAGAAGACGTCGACATTGAAGTGCGTGAAGAGGAACCTCCATTTTTAGCCGGTCAGACTAAGCAAAGTTTAGAATTGAGTCCGATCAGAGTCGTTAAAGCGCCTGACGGATCACTTTATCGAGCTGCTATGACGGGTACTACGCTCGCAAAGGACAGACGAGAACAGAAGCAACAAGCCGCTAGAGAAGAAGCGAATAAGAAGGTGGAGATTGCGGGTTTGGAAGAACAATGGGAAGATCCGATGGTTGATCCTTCTTCTCGTGTGCTAGCTGAAGAGGTAAAGAACAGCGCTATGAAATCTGGTCCTTCTAATATGCCAGAATGGAAGCAGAAGGCGCTTTACAACAATACTTCTTTTGGCCGAATCACAAATCTGAGCATCAAGGAGCAAAGAGAATCACTTCCTGTTTTTAAATTGCGCGACAAGTTAATTACCGCCGTCAAGGAGAATCAGCTTTTAATTGTGGTTGGTGATACCGGTTCTGGAAAAACCACGCAAATCACTCAATATCTGGCTGAGGAAGGATTTGCAGACCATGGAAAAATAGCGTGCACTCAGCCACGAAGAGTAGCAGCTACGTCTGTAGCTCAACGTGTAGCAGACGAAGTAGGTTGCGCGGTAGGAGAAGAAGTTGGATATACAATCCGCTTCGATGATTGTACTGGTCCAAAGACAAAGATCAAGTATATGACTGATGGTATGCTGCAGCGTGAAGTGTTACTCGATCCTGATCTTAAGCAATATTCGGTTATTATGCTTGATGAAGCTCATGAGCGTACAATTGCGACTGATATTCTGTTTGCTCTCTTGAAGGGTATGTATACCAGTTTGTTTCTCGTTTTGTAGTTTGCTTTATGCTAATTTAGTCTATAGAAACACTGAAGAGACGACCAGATATGCGTCTTATCGTTACCTCAGCTACTCTTGATGCTGAAAAATTCTCAGCTTACTTCAACAATTGCCCGATCCTGTTTATCCCCGGTCGAACCTTCCCGGTTGATATAATGTTTACAAAGGAGCCTGAGTCGGACTATCTAGATGCAGCACTGATCACAGTAATGCAGATTCATTTATCAGAGCCACCCGGTGACATCCTCGTATTCTTAACAGGTCAAGAAGAAATTGATACTGCGTGCGAGACGCTCTACGAACGAATGAAAGCATTAGGGCCAAGCGTTCCCGAGCTAGTCATTTTACCTGTATACTCCGCCTTACCAAGCGAAGTTCAAAGTAGAATTTTCGAACCAGCACCGGAAGGAAATCGCAAAGTAGTTATTGCTACCAATATTGCAGAGACATCGATTACTATTGATGGAATTTATTATGTAGTTGATCCCGGATTTGTCAAAATCAACGCGTTTGATCCAAAGCTTGGAATGGACTCGTTAGTCGTGCTTCCGATTTCACAGGCTCAGGCCCGACAGCGCGCTGGACGAGCAGGGCGTACTGGTCCTGGAAAATGTTATCGATTATATACTGAGGCTGCTTATGAGACTGAGATGCAACCAAATACAGTTCCGGAAATTCAGCGACAGAATTTATCGCATACGATTTTGATGCTTAAGGCTATGGGGATTAATGATATGTTGCATTTCGACTTTATGGATCCACCGCCGACTAATACCATGTTATCTGCACTTGAGGAATTATATGCTCTGTCTGCTTTGGACGATGAAGGTCTATTGACGCGCTTAGGACGAAAGATGGCTGATTTCCCAATGGAGCCTGGTCTTGCTAAAGTGTTGATTTCGAGTGTGGACTTTGGGGCATCAGATGAGATTTTGAGTATTGTTGCAATGCTGTCTGTACAGACGGTATTTTATCGTCCAAAGGAGAAGCAGCAACAAGCCGACCAGAAAAAAGCAAAGTTTCATGATCCAACTGGAGATCATCTTACTTTACTGACAGTATATTCTGCGTGGAAAGCGAATGATTTTAGTACTTCGTGGTGTTTTGAAAATTTTATTCAAGCGCGGAGTATGAAGCGTGCACAAGAGGTCAGACAACAATTAGTTTCAATTATGCAGCGATACAAGCATAGAATCGTTTCATGCGGAGCCGATACTGATCGTGTTCGCCGGGCTCTTTGCTCAGGATTTTTCCGCAATACATCTCGCCGCGATCCACAAGAAGGATATCGTACGCTAATTGAGAGTACACCAGTCTATATGCACCCTTCATCTGCTTTATTTGGCAAAAATGCAGAATACGTGGTTTATCATACGCTTGTTATGACATCGAAAGAATATATGCATTGCGTGACTGCAATTGAGCCAAAATGGTTAACCGAAGCAGCGCCTACGTTCTTTAAAGTTGCGGATCCGGCTGCGTTGTCGAAGAGGAAGAAAAGCGAGAAGATTCAGCCGTTGTATAATAAGTTTGCGGATCCTAATGAGTGGCGTATTTCGCAGCTGAAAAGAGGTGGAAAGTCTGGCGCTGGTACGTTTGGTTAACGTGTTGCTGAAGTAGTTTGTTGTTATTATTTTAATCTTCCAGAGTGAACGAGAATGTTAATATTGCGTTCTTGGATAAATAGGATATGATTTGAGAGTAGTAAATAATTGGTATAGTTAAGGATGAGTAGCAGTCAAGTTCGCGCGAGTTATCTTGAGATTGCAACATGGTCCAACAACCCACGCCATTGCTACGTCACTCAATCAAAAAAATAAAGATAAAATTCGATGGCTATTCAATTCCAGTAATAATCCCCATATCTGTATAATTCCTGATTTTATAATCTTTGTCCAATCTTTATTGAGTTGGGCTAGGCTAAATTAATCAAATTTAATTTATGAAGGAAATTACATTTGTAAAGAGACCAAATGAAAAATTGCCCTTTTCCGGCCGGTTCCTTCGATTTCAATCTTTCATTTGGGCGAAACCAAACCGCGGCCGCCGATTCAATCAAACTCAGTCAGTACCCGACAGCTCACTTCAATCCCACACACCACCCATATTATTCAGCGCTTCCCCAGCACAATTTTGGATTTGCTAAGGAGATACATAACTTATATTCCCTTGTAAAAAAAAGGATTTGTATTTGCCAGTATATTTCTAATTCCGACTCTCTGCTTCATTTTCCCGAGTTTTAGCTGTGCAGTTTCAATGTGCTTGACTCGACGGAGATAGAGTAACGACAATCGCCTCAAAGACTCAGTAACAAACGCACATATACGTTTCAAACAGTCTATATATTCCTTTCAAACTGAGACGGCCAGATTTCTGCTGGAAAAAAGAGTGAAGAAGTCAAGGATCGTCGGTTTTACTTATTCATTTTACTCGATGGGTGGTCGTCGTGATTATGACCATCTATGTGGAAGGTTCCGAGTCTCGAGAGGGGCTGATGGCCGAGCGGCCGGCAATATTGCGCCCAGCAGCAATAAGGAGAATACAAGTATAGTTGGAAGCGGTGCTAGACGGGGTAGTGCTGGTGGTAGTGGAGAAGGTTTGATGGGAAGCATGTTCACAGACTTCCACAATTCACACGACGGTCCCAGTTCGCCACGGAAAGCAAAGAAACCCAGGATTGAAACCGAAGAGACTACATCAGTTGAAATTAATCCGGAGTTTTCTACAAATGCGAATACTCAAATGGAAAGTACGAGAGCGGAGGGGACGCAAGAGACAAGTCACACAAGTGAAACGAGTACACATAATGCACAATCGCGACAAGGAAATGTGGAGTCTACGTCTGTGAATTTGGCATCCCGATTGAACCAGGCTCATGATGTAACGGAGAGATTGCAGGATCGAACAGAAATAGTACATGCTACTCCGACAACACACTCCAACGTCCAAGACGACATCTACACAAGCAGAGCTACTTCAACTGCAGCGACTGCAGAGGTAACAATAACAGCAGCATGTACGGCAACAACATCGTCATCATCATTGTCATCAGCAGATGCTACTCCGGCACAATTTATAGCGAGAAGAGACGACGCAAGAAGAGCATGGTCAAGTGTCGGACCCTTGAAAACGCAATATGAGTTGTCATCACGGTTTCGAGTGGTAGATGAGCGGCAAGTACAGCGAAAGCAAGATGGAGGTGCGATGGATCAATATGTACTATCGTTTCCGTCTGCTGGGAATGTGTTGGAAAGGAGTCCCGGGCAATCTGGTCAAGGGTCGTCATTACCACCGGCAAGTGCGCTAATGTCGAAGTTCCGGGGAATTAATCGAGAGAAGAAGCAGAAGCACAAGAAGAAGGTAGTTGTGTCACAGTAGCGCTTATCAAGTGACTCTTCTTGCATTACCATGTTGAAACTTGAGATAACTCAAGTCCTCTGAAATCGACCCTTGCATTGGCTTAGTTTATATATTATATCGTCGTTGTTTTTGTATCTATTATCATATTAATACAGCTCGACAAGGACTCTCGCAAGCGAAATCGAAAAGTCTTACTTGAGATGAGATGACTTCTAGCGAACTCTAAACTTGTGCGGCGCTGTATACTTTTCGAGGGTGCCGATCAATCATCTGCCAACCTGAATCCACGCGGCATTTTGGATTATTTTTTTCATGGTTTATTTTGTCTCTATGTTTGGTTTTGACATCGTGTAAATGAACAGGAACGTTCCGCCTCCTCATGCACTGCCCCTCCCTCCGCGTCAATACGCAAAAATACAGCCTGCCGCCGCCGCGAGCTCTAATCCCCCTTCGACCCGAATGCAGCCATCCTTGCCGTCCGACCATCGTTCGAGCTGGAGCTCGTCTGGATCCGACCAGAGTTGGCAGAATCAAGAGGCAGGACAGGCGTTTCCGACGCCGTCAGGTCGTCCGTATCCGCAGCAGGCCTCGTCGTCCTCGCATTCAAGTTCTCGAGCGGCGAGAATCTCACACGCCTGCGAGCCATGTCGTATACGAAAGACAAAGGTATTGGCTTCTTTGCACTGGACCTTGTCTAATTGACTACTAACTCGGATGTTATATAGTGCAGCGGAGACAGGTACGTCATCTCCTACTGTCCTTTTCTTACCAGCGTACTGCTTTCTCGCTCTAGTCTTTCCTAACATCTTATAGACCTACCTGCTCTCATTGCCAACAATTCGGTATCGGCTGCTACTACGCTAACAATAAGCGCGATCGCACCAAAGAGTAAGTTATAGTCCATACCGTTGTAATTAAAGGACTATCTCTTACTGCAATATATCCGCAGAGAACTACAAAGCTTGCGCGACAAGGTATCAAAGTATGAAGATATCCTCCGAAACCTCAGATCCTCGTTGTCTGAACAAGGCCGTGAAGAAATTGACAAAGTATACCGACCGCTAACTGTATGTGTGCGACTGATCTTCATCCCGCCAATTCTTGCTGCTGACTGAAGTAACTCCAGGGGCACGCTAACGCTACCGAATCTTCATTACCGCAGCGCAGTGGATTTGATCTATCAAAGAAATCACCTATGAGAACAGTCGATGAACAAGCTGCAGAACTCGAGGAAACTTCAGACTCGGACTTGGCCGGTGAAGACTTAGTTTCCGCTGAAGTAGGCTCGACTGGCTCGATTGACCATCTAAATGAAGACATCAACTCTATCGGAGTCTCCAGTCCTGAAGGGTTTATCGGAAAATCGTCAAATATCGATTGGATTAAACGCATTTTTGATACAACAGTTGAAGATGACGGTACATCAAGCGAAGAAGAAAAATATGCGAAGTCGGGATTCCTGGATCCTACACTTGCAGATCTTACAACATCTTATAATCTAGATGATCTCGATATTGCCGTTGAAGCTGTGGATTTGAGTTCGATGCCGCCTCGTCATGTAACAGATCAAGTAGTCGAATGCTATTTCAAGACTGTTCATCCGTCATTCCCGTTCATTCTTGAGCCGTTATTTCGATACCAGTATGACCTCTTTTGGGCTGGATGTCTTGATGATCCGAATGGTCAATGGCTTGCTCTTTTGAACATTGTCTTTGCCATTTCTTCTGTATTTATTCATATCGCTCGAATCGAGATCGCCTATGATGCGTTGGACCATCTTCAATTCTACGTTCGATCTAAGATCTTGAAACCTGATGTTACAATTCCTGGTGACATTCAACACATCCAGTACATTGCTCTCCTCAGTTTCTATTTATTTTGTACAAATCACATGAATCACTGCTATTGTTTACTTGGCCTTGCGGTTCGACAAAGTCAAGCTGTTGGTCTTCATCTACGTATCCATAGAGCGAAGCTCACTGAGGCTCAGAAAGAAGTGCGAGTAAGACTATGGAACGCACTTTATGTATTTGAACGAACAGTTTGCGGAATGACAGGTCGGCCATCTATTATTTCAGATTTTTCGACAACCACCCCATTACCTTCTCTCAGTGCCGAATCTGAGAATTTCGATTTCATACCGCAATTTAGTTCGCTGGCGCCTTCCATGACTAAAAACCTTCAGGCAGAGTATTTTCTTAATGAAGTTGAGCTTTCTAGAATTTTGGGACAGGTCGTGGATAAACTATATGCTCCGGAAATTGTCAACTCGAGTTGGGGTTCTGTGCTACAAGTCATCAAAGAGCTTAATAGGGCGACAGAGGATTGGAAAGACAAGTTACCATCTATATTCAGATGGGACTTCTCGGCCGACACCAATTTTGAAGCCGAGGACCATATGCTACCTAAAATGGTAAGACTTACAGCATTCTATCGCATTTAGACAGCCTTTACTGACTGCAGCATGTGCTTAGAGGATACATCTCGCACTACAATATTATGATCTTGTCCGTATGATCAATAGACCATGTATTTGCCGCTCTGATATTCCTGGAGAATCAAAAGAATCAAGAGAATTCACAACTCATTGCGCAAACTTAGCTATGATAGCAGGACACAAGACGATAGAGGCAATTCCCGATTACCGAACCAAGGTCCTCACTTCTGTGCAATATCAATCATTAGTTTTTATTTTCCCTTGGTGGTGCGCTGCTAGTTATGCTATGGGGGCCATTTCTGCAATGGTCTTGGGCCATTCCATGAAGTATGAATCAAATAGCATATCCGAAAATCAAATTCTGGACGATATGGATAAAGCTAGCTGCTTGATTTCTGCTTATGGAAATTATATGCCGGCAAGACGTTGCCTTGAAATTATTTCAGAGCTTCGCCAGCGTGCGATGAAAAAGGGGCCATCACCGTATTCTCAGATAGTGCAAGGACCTCCGCCTTATTCGTTTTGGAATAATTCTAGTAGTGGCCAAGTTGGAATGACCACAATGGGACCGTCCAGTCAAGCTATCAATCAACCGGCGACGACAATGAATCCCAATGCTTATTACGGAGGTGCAAGTCATAGTACAGCAGGTTCTTCTTTGAATAATTTAAGCGTCTACAGTTCATATCATAGCGGTGTAGATGTGCGCCATGGATTATCCGATGGATCATCATTTAGCGGTACTAATCCACAGTCGACTGTAGAGCAAGATAGTTTCATGGGTGCTGCACCTGCATTTCATCAAAGCCCAGTCCAACAAGCTCATATGAGTGGACAATACTATCATCATTCAATGGCACTCACTACTCAAATGGGACGTAATGTCGACACGTCTCAGCATATGGCCTCGGTGCCACAAAATCCGCAGGAAGGATTAATATCTCATCCTCAGCATTCACTACCGTATTTCGATCCGAATATGCAACTAATGCCAGGATCAGCGAGTATCGCAACTTCTGGAACTGCGCAAGCGACTGCTATGAGCCCTGTCGGTGGACATCAGGGTGTGCCTACTAGCTCCGATGTATATATGCAGTCGAGCGGTCTTCCGCTTGAGGATATGACTACTTTACATATTGATCAGATTATGCACGGGCGGCACGATCGATCTAAGCTCAATTAGCTTTTTGTATATAATGGATAAATGCTTTCAGAAATACTAATACGCCCAATATACGGTGGAAACAAGCTGGCACGATCAAATGCAATGTAGATGAAGTGACCATCCCACACGTCTCTAACAACAGGCGCTGAGAGTACTTGTCAAGAAGTGTGAATACGGCTTAATTCTAAAATTCTAGAAGACCTCGGATCTAGAGGCTAGATTCTACTACAGCTGTAAGAAAGAAGTTGTTAGCTTCGAGGGGCCTCTCAACAAATGCGGCGGTGATTCCGCGTCAACGCGCTCAAGTGGGGCTCACGCCGTCGTTACACACGCGTGTTCGCGCTTTTGATTGAACTCGCATGCTAGCTTACGACACGTACAAAGACTATCACGTTGTATATATTTGCTGACTTTTACTATCTTTTCTGGGCATTTTCTATGTGGATAATTCATTAAAGATGTCATCGTCATTGCCGCAGCCAAGCAGGCAGCAGCTGGCCGCGGGTACGGAGGGAAGCCCTTATTATCCCATTACTCAGCTCTATAAGTTTCTCCGTTCTTTGCTTTAGAGCGACATTGTTTATTCTTTGAAATACGCCACTAATAAACATGTGACCGGTTTACTGGCCCGAATTAAACCAGAGCTGGAACTATTAAAGACCAATTACGAAACCATTAGGAAGCACTCGGCAGAAGTTGTAGTTCCTATCGGGCTACAAGTTCGAGAATTCGTTACTGATATTGAGAGAGGAATTGCGATTGAAGACCAGGACTAACATTAAGTCTCACGAGGATTAAATGAAAATGACATGAGCCCATATGACAATAGGTATGTTGAATAGTCTCTGTTCTCGTTCAACAACACCGGGACTAAAGCTAAGATCAGATTTATACGCTTTAGTATTATACATCGGAAGAAACCTTTCTCAAATATACCCAATCATTACTTCATTTTGGCGCCTCCAAAACCAACCGTCGTTCAACCTCCGTCTCTTTCCCAACTTCTTCCTCTCCTTCGAATTTCAACCTACAAGTACCATCACGCTTTGTTCCCATCACTTCCGCTTTATAGAATGTGGTGGTTTCTGGGTATCGTGCTAGTACTTTAGTTCCGGTAGGATAAGTTGATAAACCTTCTGAGGTTTCAGGAATGACGATAATATCTTTGGGACCGGTTTTGTAGGATTGACCTGGATTGTTGTTCTCGTCGGGCTCGGGATCTTGAACTTCGAATCTTTCAGGGATATGTTAGCAACGGAGGAATAAGAGGGTAAGTGAATATCTATATGTAACTAAAATCAAGAATATATGTTACCTAATTTTGCTCCCTTCACCAATAACTTTTGTAATCTCGCATTGAATCCATTCGACATCCGCTCCACGGCCTTTCTTCAATCGGAAAGCAACTTGTGCACCGACCACATATCCATCACTAGGAACAGCCGATCCACTGTAATTACTTGTCAGTGATCTCAAGCATATAAGTTTCCCAGCATAGAGGAAAAACAAAAAAAGCAAAAAAATTGCAATACCTTCTGGCTTTCTTGAAGTTCTTTGGACTCTCGGCCACCACCGGAACTTCATCGACTTTCCGTTTCTTGCGTTTATTGTCGCCGCCAATAGATTCTGTCGCTTGACGGAGTGCATTTAAAATCAATACGTCTTCTATCGCTTGATCTAGCAGCCTTTAAATACAGTTTAGCAAATGCTTTCTTCGAGAACGAAGCGGGAGATTGTCATACTTCTTTTCGCTGAGTCCGTAGTCGACTTGCTTTTGATATAGCTCTCGTAGTTGATCTAATTTCGCTAGTTGAGTCTTCAGATCTAAACAACAGGTATTAAATGTCAGAATAAACCACTAAAACACTATAATCATAATCAAATGCGCCAGACTAAAATCACATACCCTCACTCTCGTCCTGCGCCTCATCCCCATGCGCATCCTCATCATCCCCTTCATCCACACCAGTACCACTTCCACTACTCCGATTAACTTTCGCTATTTGAGCTTTTACAATTTCATTCATTGACGCTTCTTCAAGTAATAACTTGATTTCGTTACATATCTTGTTCCATACTTCCGGTTCGCCAGAGGAATCGACTTCGCTGGATTGGCTTGCGAGTACGTTTGATGATGATGGCCGACTCCGTATTCGCGTTGACATTCTGATTGGTGGAATTTGGCAGATGATTAACGTATCTCTACACCTATCGGTAGCTTTGCTTCCTTTAGACAGTTCGCTATATATATATGCCGCTCGTAGAAGTACATCCAGCAGTTTCCGAGGTTTTACACCAGGATTACATAATGATCTCTAGATTAGCGCTTACTAAAGAGGAGGGGTTTAGTAGTGAATCGCAAGCGACACGCTAGATGTTTACAATTCGCGATGGGATGTAGCTTTAATATAGTCCGTCTTCAATTTCCAATAGCTTAATACCACTCAATTGAACATATCACCGAATAGAAGTTACGCGATTAAAAATCATGGTATGCCACTATCTTTTGCTTCAGTCTTAGCGCCTTTCAAATTAAAGTATTCCAGGTCCAAATTGTACATGTTAACGCGTCCTCTGAACTAATTTAGCCGCCAAAACAACCAGATATCTCTTCAACAATTAAAGTAAAGCATGGAAAACAAACAGTTTTACTCCTCTTATCCGAAACTGATACTTTTGAAAATTTAAAATCTCAAGTGTATAAGTCATTTAGAACTACTCTGATTTCAAAATCAGATAGCGCAGATGATCATGATTTCGCGATTCCAAAGCCTTCATTCGAAACTAATAACGGACCGGTGGAGGAAGAGAAAAAACAGCTGGATCAACCAGAAGCGAATTTCTCGATAGATGATTTGATTATTGGATTACCAGTTGATAAAACAGATTATTCGAAAGGATGGACTGCAGTGACCGATACTTCTAGTGATCATGCATCACTACGAGCATTGGGAATCAATGATGGCACGGTGCTTGCATGTCGTATACAGCATCTTCACGATGACGGCGATGATGAATTCATGGTTGAATTCGCAAAGTTTGAAGATGAAGTCGCAGATTAAAGATTTACTGTAAATAGAAAAAAACTACCTCATTCAACGTGCATTAACCTTCATCTGATGAATCGCCCCCTCCATGTCAATCTTACACATCGTATGCCACATTATATAACCAAGCGAACTCTGATACAAATCCACAAAAAACCATCACTAAAGTACAGAGATTACAAATTGGAATCAGAAAACAAAATGAAAAGACATCGCCAGTAGCATTGAGTAACAAGCATAGATATACGCTGATTTACAACCCGCCAAATTATCTAACCATCTCTGTAAAACTTCTTGAAAATAAGATGCAGTAGCAAATTCGTGTTAAACGTAGCCATATTATCAAACATCTTATGCGTCTGATGATTATTAAATCTAAACGAGCACAAGCATGTCAGTTATTATTATTTCCAAATCTCGGGCAGAAAAAAATGCGGTCAACGTACTGCTTCTCCAACAACTCATCAAGCGTCAAATCTACAGTTCCGCCGGGTAGCGTAATAGATCCTTGTGAGGCCTCAACAAAAAATACTCCAATCTGATCAGACGAGAACGTGAAATCGATCTTTTCGTACTGTCGTTCTGAAAATCCTGAAATGTCAATCAAAACTCCTTTCTCGAAAAGTTTTGCCGCAGAGTATTTGAATGATCCAAATTTGGGAACACGGCCGGATTTTTGAAGTTCACGCATATGAAAGAACTGTTTCGTAAACGGCATAATATTTCTCCGTTTCCTAGAAAGAAAATCCACCAGTTAGTTAAATGTGTGCCACAACAGAATTTCAAAGGACATTATTACCCTTTCTTAGCCTGTAAAGTAGACATTGCATGCTCAATGTAGTCATTGTAGCTCTTAAGTTTAGTCTGCAAATAGCTTTCCTTTTCAGCTAAATGACTCAAGGTGTGCCTTGCACTATCAAGCTCCTTATGTCTTCTAATTCTCCGATTTCGTTTCGTTCTAATATCGCTCGCGATTGCATTCAATAAATCTTGGAAATGATTTTTTCTCGTAATCTTTCCCAAATTTTCCAATTCAATAATCTTTTCCAAAGCAATCACTTTTAAATCTCGATAATGCAACAAGCTCAAATCTCCGAGTGCGTTGTCTAATGAATAAGTAATCTCGGCTTTTGATGCTGCTTCTTCCTCAAGAATTGTCCTGTATTTGCGTTCATCGTCTTCCGTAACAGGTTTAATCAAAATCTCAAGCAAGTTGCTTCCAGTTTGTACGCGAATAACATAAAGCATGCATCTCTTGGCGGCCATAAACAAAGAGTTCACTTCAGCGTCCTTATCTTCTACGCTGATAAAGCTTGGATTCAGATCTAGTTTGACCTCCGTCAGACGTGCGACATTCAAAATTTCATTGGACGTAGGCGGCAGCGGGCCAAGCTCTTTAATTGCCGCTCGAAGAGGATCTGGCAAGTCAGGAGCAATGAGTTCAATATATTTCGCCGCAATAGAATGCAGCGAGTGAATGTCAGTTGTCTTGATGTACAACGTTGGACGTTGAGGAGCGGTCAAATCGTCATATTCATCCATATCAAAATAAACCTCAGGATCAGGGATATCAGTAATTTGACGAATAGTCTCTCTCATCTGAGCAATATAAGATGTCAGATTAACATTCAAAGGTTGCAAAAATACGCTATCCTCGTTAAACAGCTTTCCTGTTGTGATCTGAGTGATAATCCGAGCAATCTGATTTAAATTCTTTTTCTGCAGCTGATTTAACGGCACAGCATAGATTCCAAACATATCAGGTGCAACAATAGCACCATTAATGAATCGATTATACAGTATATTAGCAACAACACTAAGTAATCTGTCTTCGGTCTCAGTCGAAAAATGCTTTTGAAGAAGTGCGAATACAGTGCGGCAGAAATATCGGATTCCATATGGCATGCTTTCGATATTATCGCTCAGCGTGCTCAAAAATTCAACCGCATACTCACGCAGATATTGGAGGTTCTTGATATAAGTTGCTCTTGTCTCTGGATCCTTGATAGCAACATCCACAACAACATTGTGGTCTCGTGAACTTCGAGTTCCGGTTCGCAGTTCTTCGTTATTGATTGCAGTATGATAAATCTAATAAAACTTGTCAGAAAAATGCCATTCTAATTAACTTTCTTTAGAGACCTACTGTCAATGGGTCACTCTCGAGATCAAGATCTTCTTCCGCGACAATTGCGTTAACAGTTGAAGCTAGCAGCTCATGGAGGAATTGCCGTTCATCAGTGCCTCTAACATAGCTATTGAACAATCGCGTCCACATATTGTGACTCTTAACAAAATCCAGTGGTGCATCATAGGACTTAGTCGAATCCTCCAGAGTCCTTGCCATTAACTTTAACAAAAAGAATTCTTCTCTTCGCTTCTGTGCATATCCAAACAATGACATAATAGAACACTCAACAACCTTTTGCTCCATCTCCGTGATTCGAGGCATAGTCTGTAAAGCTAAAAATAAATTGCAAAGATAGATCGGTTGCGTCTGCAATACAAAGAATATGCCCTGGTAAAGCTCCAGCCTTCGTCGCGAACTCTTGTTCAGTGAGCGCAAATCAAAAGGGTCAGAGCTACCAGTAATCGTCTTTGGCATAGCTCCACGTTGATGCTTGATAACTTCATCAAGAGTTATCTTATTCTTAACAAGCAACGCAATCTTAACATCCAACTGATCAATAAACTGCTCAAGCTGTTCATTCTGGTGAACTTCATCAACAACCTGCTTTCTCAGTTTTTCAAACTCAACTTCTTCTTCAAAGTCGAGATCGCTATCAGTCAAAAGATGGACAAAATTCTTAATCGTCGCTAGAGGCGGGTTCTTGCCCGTCGTAAGAGCTTTATACGCGTCTGATTGTTGCTTTGCTCGAATAAAGCTTTGAACCTTTATAACCTGATCCATATTCTTCTCAAAATGCTGTCTCCGTTCATTGAATTTCTTTCGAACCATATATCCCTTAATTTGGCATTGCAGTTCAGAAATCGACTGAAGCTCCTCATCAAGCTCATTTTGAAAATTCCGGAAATCAACGCGAACGGTAGCACCTCGAACCCATGACTGTAACTCGATAATATCATCAGTATATATATTAAGATGTCCAATCAATCTCAGATTCCGATCACGAACAAAGCTTCCTCTGATGACAGACTGCAATGGCACAACAGATACACCCTCAGCTTCATCAATTGATCTCAAATCTCTGTAATAATGAAATCTACCAAGCATTCCACGCATTCGACTCTGTACCTCAATCAAACGTTCTTCATGCTCAAGCATCTCCTCATGCTCTTCATTGATTCGGCGACGGATGCTCGCTCCCCTGGCTTCAGATTGCAACAGAATAGTCTCATCAAGTGCCTCCTTCAAACAATTAATTGAGCCAATAATCTGATTTCTCACAACATGTCGTCTGACATGAGCCTGTAGTCGCGGAATGGTTTCTTCACAGTGAACAAGATCAAGTTTATCAGCCATCAAACTGGCGCGTACCATTGACCCACGAATCCGAGATTTCAGGTTATTCAGTTCGGTATGGCACGATTCAAGTACCAAATTAGTCTTGAAGTACTCATGACGGCAAGCTTTTCCACGTGCAATGGCCTGCAACTGTTCACATTTCTTAATATTGTCTTTGCTATGAAGCTCAATCATAGTCTGATCAAGCTTCCGTCTAGTCAAACATCCGCGAATACAGGCTTGCAAAGTAACGATTCCAGTCTCCGTATCTTCAATCTCTTTCTCAGCTACTTTAGCCTTTGAATGGTAAAGATATTTGCGTGCGTGGCTCTGGAAATCCATAATAGATCGTGAATGTCGGCTAAGTTCAATATCAATCGTATCTACTCGCTTCCGAGAACTACAACCTCGAATCCGAGCTTGGAGCTGTATTATGCTCTTGTTATGCGCTTCAAGTCCCTCGTTTAAACGCCAAGTTCGCTGTTGAACAAGATACTTTCTGCAATTTGATTGAAGATTTACTGCAAACTGTTGCTGATCTCGCTGATTAACCACTCTATCAACTTTCGAACGGGCACGTTGTCCCCGAACAACACTTTGCATAAGCACAATTTTCCTCTTTTCTTGATCCAATTCTTGCACAATATCATGAACAACTCCTCGAGTGGTCTGGCCCCTCAAGTGACTTTGAAGAGCAGTAATTTTTCCTTCGTCCAGATCCAATGCATCGAATTTTGCTCCAAGTGTCTTGCGAGTCTTCATAGCTCTAGTACAACTTTGTAATTCAATTATTTCTGATTTTGAACTAATCAAATCTTCCATCTTATCGCGCAAATTAGATCGAGTGATAGCTCCATTAATAAGAGCTTGTAATGCAACGATAATCTGGTTAGATTCAACTAATTCGCGATTAATTCGTTGATCTTCAGTCTCAACAGGCTCAGGCTCGCGCTCAGGCTCAAGAGTGGCTTGAGTCTGCGCACTATCTTCAAAATGTCGATTCATTGTCTTAAAATTCGGTAGATTGATCCCAGCGGCATCAAGTCCGCGCTGTGTGTCGCGAATCTCGTCATCGGTGAATTCAAGTTTTCCGACAAGGTCTCCAATTTCGGGCGCTAAGCCACTAGACGACAAAATGAAAGCGAGCGCATGAATACAGTATATAACCTTTGGAATATTCTTCTTGTCATAGAGGTCTGTGAATTCAAAAGCGAACAGCTAGAATATCAATCTAATTAGCCAATCTCGCCAACCAACACGCAAGTAAGCGTTAAGAGAGGGTAATGATATACGTACATCAGGCATTTCAACTTCTTCCAAAAATTTAAAAAAAATATGAATGTTGTTGGAATGCAGCCATTGCAATTTTGGTGCGCGGAAGATACGCTTGACAAGATTAGGTGCAAAGACTTCTGTTAACTGTGCAAGGATTACTCCATCACGCAGGATTTCCTCTAATTCAATAACTGGCGGGATAGGTTCGCCAATACAAGCTTCAATCCATCTAGAATTAAAGCGAGCAAGTTAGCGATGCAACCGAATTTGACAACGAAAAGTGTATGCTATTCAAAGCTGTTGGGAGATACATGCTCTTTAGCTTCCCCGATATGGCACAGATATTCATAGGCTTGTAAAGACTTCCGTTGTGTATCCATCCAGTTTCTAGATCCTATTTTGATACTCTGTGTCCGCTGCAATCGAATTCTTCCCTGAAGACCTGAGACCCGCCATATAGCCAGTTACCATCTGCTCACAATTAACCCGAAGATAGTAACAAAAATGAAATCAGAAACTAACCTGCAACATCCTCAGTATCGGAAGTAACTCCTGGAATCTTGAGGTCAGAGCCGCTTTGAGCACTCTGAGCAAGATTCCGAAAATGCCCTACACTGCTGGACTTTAGAGCTGAAATATTATCGATATCTTTCAGAACGCGACTGGTCGTGGCCGTAGCATTAATTTGTTTTGATGTTACTGGAGTCAGCGGCCCCGCCATAGCGCCGTAAAACTAGAAACTGTTGCCGTGGAGATGTGTGAGTTAGCTCTTGCAGTTTGGCGCCAGGTAGACTGCCGGAGCACAATCTGAAGTGATCCGAGCACACAAAATGTAAACAAAACATCCAACTTCACGTGACTTCACGTGATTTAATGCTTACAGGAGAGAATTTACTATTTTGGTTAGCGTAGGGATTAGTGCGGCTCCTGGTGCTGCGTCCAACTCCCAACCCTGAGCATCCCAAAAAAAATTTTGGGCGCTCTCTCTCTCCTTCTCCTTCTTTTCTTTGGTAAAGTCGTCCGCTTTATCCCGACCTGAACTACGCAATCTGCTTGATTCCTGATATTCTGATTGCTCTGTCAGTATATCTAATTCTTCAGCTTAATATTCAACGAAAAAATGGTTTCTGTTAATTCGACCCCGAAGTTCGAGGACCCGAGCAAGGCTGTCGAGCTCTTGTCCGCCTACAAGGAACGCGACGGCCTCGATGTCGATACTCTCATGAACTCGAAACTCCACGGTGGTCTTACTTATAACGATTTCCTTCTTCTTCCTGGAAAAATTGGTATGTCTCGTTATTGTGCGATATTAGATAAAGATTAGAAGAGTTAGGTCGCGCTATCCCTAGTTCGCATTTTGCTGACTATACATTATCTATAGACTTCCCGGCATCTGAAGTTACTCTTGACACCAAGATCACCAAACGAATCTCGATCAAGACTCCTCTCGTCTCGTCTCCTATGGATACCGTCACCGAAAGTGATATGGCTACCTACATGGCTGTACGTGTTTTGCCTCTTGAAGCTTGCCACAAGGATTATAAATTCATTGAGAAGCTTACTAAATGCCATTTTTGTATAGCTTCTTGGTGGTCTCGGTATTATCCACTATAACTGCTCTGCTGATGAGCAAGCTGCTATGGTTCGCAAGGTTAAGAAGTACGAGAACGGTTTCATCTCCGATCCCGTTGTGCTCTCGCCGAACACCACTGTCGTTGAGGTTCGTGATTTGAAGAGCAGGCTCGGCTTTGCTGGTTTTCCTGTCACAGGTATGTTCTTTTCTTTGCTCTTCTCTTTTCTTCTGTTATTTTTGAATGTCATGATGCATGGCGTTGCGAAGTGGAGGATACTTTGGGAGAAGAAGAAAGTCGAAATGATGCATCAAACCTATTTTTATATAACTTTCGTTCTACCGTATTTTGACTGTCATGGTCATGGGGAGAAAATTTTAATCTGACTCTACTTTCTTTTTATCGGCATGGATTTTGGGCGCGCGGCAATGCATCATGATAGTTAACAATTTCATTTTTCCTTCCGAAGTGCAAAAGATTGTCTAACAAATGTTGATTTACAGAAAACGGACATGTTGGAGGTAAACTTCTCGGAATCGTCACCTCGCGTGATATTCAATTCCTCGAGCAAGATGACCTTACCGTTTCCGATGTTATGACGACTGATCTTGTCACCGCCCCCGAGGGCGTTGATCTCATCACCGCCAACGAGATCCTTCGTAAGTCAAAGAAGGGCAAACTTCCTATCGTCGATAAGGTTGGTAACCTTACCGCCCTTCTCTCACGCACTGACCTTAAGAAGAACTTGCATTACCCTCTTGCTAGCAAGCTTCCTGACTCTAAGCAGCTTATCTGCGGTGCTGCTATTGGTACTCGTCCTGATGATAAGGAGCGCCTTAGGAAGCTCGCTGCTGCTGGTCTTGATATTGTCGTCCTTGACTCGTCTCAGGGCAACTCTGTCTTCCAGATCGAGATGATCAAGTGGATCAAGGAAGAATTCCCGCAGCTCGACGTCATTGCCGGTAACGTCGTTACTCGCGAGCAAGCTGCAAGTCTTATCGCTGCTGGTGCTGACGGTCTTCGTATCGGCATGGGCTCAGGTTCGATTTGCATTACTCAGGAGGTTATGGCTGTCGGTCGTCCTCAAGGTACCGCCGTTCGTTCCGTCTCTGAGTTTGCTGCTCGTTTTGGTGTCCCAACTGTCGCTGATGGTGGTATCCAAAATATTGGACACATTAGTAAGGCTCTCGCCCTTGGTGCATCGGCTGTTATGATGGGTGGTCTCCTTGCTGGAACTACCGAATCCCCTGGTCAATATTTTTACCGTGACGGACAGCGCTTGAAGGCGTACCGTGGTATGGGCTCTCTCGATGCCATGGAGAAGCAATCTACTAATGATAACGCCGCTACCGCTCGTTACTTCTCCGAGGGCGACAAAGTTCTCGTCGCTCAAGGTGTCTCTGGCTCGGTTGTCGACCGTGGTTCCATCACAAAGTTTGTTCCTTACCTCGTCACTGGCCTTCAGCATGGTCTTCAAGATATCGGCGTTAAGAGTTTGACTGATTTCCAGTATAAGGTTAACACTCATGAGGTTAGATTTGAACTGAGAACCGCTTCTGCTCAAGCTGAGGGTGGAATCAATGGTTTACATTCTTACGAGAAGCGTTTGTACAATTAAGAAGAGCAGGCTTTAAGAAGGGAGTTTGCTAATTTTTTTGATTGAAAATGTGAAAAAATAATGAATAATGGACTTTTTATTTTATTTTGTTATATTTTGAGTTACATTTTTTATCCGAACTTGCTGAGAAAAAAGCTGCGACAAATGTCTATCTCGTTCTTTTACTTTTATTTATTTTTTAATTATGTTTCAATCATGTGCATGGAAAACTGGAAAATTAGTATTACGTTTGTTTGTTTGTGTGTTTGTTTGTTTGTTTGACATTATCAGGGAGGAGAATTGGGTTTTTTCTAGCTATTAATTGATAAGCTTTTCCAATAATACATAGACTAAAGGTTTAGCGTAGTTTTATAGTGTAGTGGGATAGAATGTGGAAAATATATTGAGTTCACTAAATATCAGCAAATATCCATGAACGAATTAGTTTTCAAATTTTTATTAGCCTTCCAATGAACGAACTTTTTGTGAACATAAAAGCATACACAAGAGAAAAAAAGAATATAGATATTATTTTGTATTTGTACAAGATTTTTTACTCTTCCTCCTCGAGCGAGCCAGCAAAGACCTCACCAGCAATTCGGTCCAAATCTCTCTGTCCGGACTCGGAGATTTTCCGTCCACCGGCCTTACCCTCCTCCAAAACGCCAATCTTCTCAAGGGACTGAAGAACCTTTCTGTTGACAGAGCCTGAGGCGTTGACGTGATGCGATGGTCGCGAGCCACGGTTGATCGTGCCACCGTACAGCTTGTTAAGTTTGCCGGTACCGACGGACTTTCTGAGGTAAATGTGACGAGCAATCGAAGCGGCGCGCTGATTTAAATCGTTAGTATATTCTCCATGCCATTTTTAACTCTAAAAAGTCTCAAGATTCCCAGAGATGGATTTGGGTAATTGATATCGACGTTGAACGTACCATGTAGAACCATTTGTCGGAATCCTGGGGAGGAAGCCTATATTGAAACCATGTAAGAAACTTGCCCATCAAAACCTATATCACCATCGCTATTCCATCTTAATCGTGCGCTCTCTCCTCTCTCTTCTTCCTCTTCACTTATGTCGTCGCGTGGCAATATCGGTGGGGAACAATTCAAAAGTGACAAAACATACTCATTGCCGGCCGATGTCTTGACCAACTCAACGTATCCAGGAACCTCCAACTTTCCTATCAACCAAACACATATTAGAATACTCCTTCGTTATCGCTGATAAACACTTGCTGAGACAAAAAAAACATACCCTGACGCTGGAGGAAAGAAGCGTAGGCAACGACGAACTCCTGAGCAGGAACGTCTCTATAGAGCAATGGTTAATAACAAAAAAAGATAGCGCCTTGATATCAGTAGAAAAAAACACACCTAACGGAAACACCAGGCATGATTAAATGTGTGCTTTGGATGTAGAAAGAAAGGGAGATGTAACGAGGGAATCAAACAGGGCTGTCAATCGTGCTTGCTTGCGCTGGCGTGCCGTCGCTCTGCGCTGCCTGTGCGGCGGTTCGGTCTGTCTGTTGCGAGACGCTGCAGACCCATGTAGGGTTATCCAATACGCAGTCACGCAATAAATTTATAGGGCTATTACGCGTATATCACCTGACTGTCAGGTTGCGCGGCTGTGTGCGGCTGTGCTAGTGGCTGGTGGAAACGTGGGTGTCGTCATCGGCTTATCGCCACATAGCAGACGCCTTCCTCCTTCCTCACTTCACCACCCGCACCAACGCCCGCAGCACACATCAGACATGGCTTCGACGGCATATCCCACTGCTCCTCCTTCCTACACGAACCCTCCCCCCTCGTACGAGGGAACTCCGTCTTCGCCCCTTCTCGACGCGCCCCATGGCTCGCAGCCGCCTCGCAGCGACGGAGCCGCTGACTCGGACTTGCCGGACGACTTCAAGTACTCGACCTCAGTCTCGCAGTGCTCGATCTCAGTTCGCAATGCGTTTGTCCGCAAGGTCTACACTATTCTCACCGCTCAGTTGCTCATGACTGGCGGTCTTTCGACTCTTTTTATTCTCAACGCATCAGTCAGACACTGGGTGCAGTCACATAGCTCGATGATGTGGATCTCCCTTTTCGGCTCGATTGGTTTCCTCGTCCTTACATTCTGGAAGCGCAAGTCTTACCCTGCCAACATGTTCTTCCTCACTGGATTTACTCTGCTGGAAGGTTACTCTGTTGCTACTATCACTACTTTCTACAACACACGAATCGTTGCTGAGGCATTGCTTATCACTTTGATTGTCTTTGTTGGACTTACTGCTTTCGCCATGCAGACTAAGTACGATTTCATGGGATGGATGCCGTTCCTTGGTTGCGCTGTTTGGATTCTTATTGGATTTGGTCTTATTTCTGCATTCTTTCCTTACTCGTCGTTCGGTGAGATGCTCTATGGTGGCCTCGGTGCATTGATCTTCTCTGCTTACGTCCTTGTTGACACGCAGATGATCATGAAGCATTATCATCCTGAGGAGGAGATTGCTGCTAGCATTAGTCTTTATCTTGATTTCATCAACCTCTTCCTTAGCATCCTCCGCATCTTGAACAGCAGCCAGAACAACAACTAAACACATACCGAGAGAGAAATGGCCATTAGCTTTTGTCATTATTAAATTGAGAAAGTGAAACTAAACGATAAACTATTGCAACAGCGGGTTACTTTTTATTAAGCTGCGGACGACGTATTAAGGTGAGGCTTGGGATTTATTCAGGGATCAGGTATTAATGGAAGGAGTTTACTATTGTGGTTTGACACGCTCGTTTTTAATAAATTATTTTGTTTCTATATGCAGGCATTTCAATTTCAATTGGAATGAAGAAGACAAACTAGAATGCAAGACCGAGAGAGGTAATACGCCACCTACTTGTACAGGCGACAAAATGACGAACTAAAACGAAGACCGATAATAGCAAATAACAAGAACTCCGATGATATAAGGATGACTGAGCACAATTTATAATGTAGAGAGGAAAACACCAAAACCCAATGTCTTAAAACAAGAACTCCTGCAACTAGAATGTAATTGCCCAACAGCTTATTTAGACAGACTGAGACTGCCTGACTCTCTCAACGTATAGCTTATCGAGCGATTCACGCAGTCTTCGGCGCGAGAGACACTTGCGTACCTCATTGCGCCAGCACCAAGAGGACTCTTTGTCTTCCTTTCCACCGTCTTCAGCTAGTTCGCTAAGCAAGCGATCAGACACTGCTTGCAGATCCGCTACATTCTCAATATGATGAGATCGTGGAGCCTTGTAGTGTGTAGGCTTTGTTGAGGTAGAGCGCGATAGTAAGATGTTTGTCGGTGCACTGCCAACGATGACGGCACGGCGACGGTGGTGATGCGGCGCAGCTGGCTGGAGGTGGGTGAGATCCGAGTCTGCATCGACGAGACTGTCGTTGTCATCCACAGACTGAGGAGAGATTATGGTGCTGGAATAGCGTGGGCCGGCAGAGACGGAGCCGAGATTGCGAGCGGATGCGGTGCCGGGCGAGTCGGTTTCGGAGGAAGAGTCGTCGAGACCGAGATAGAAGCGGGGACGGGAGATAGTTGCCGACATGGTGTTGGCTTGATCTTGAGTAACGATGGCACCGATTGCTATGAGGATGATATATACAGTTCGGAGGAGTACAGAAGCGACGAGAAGAGAAGAGGGAGGGCCGGGAAGTTAAAGGGAAAGAGCGCGAGGGAGCTGGGGAAGCGGCTCGCCTCCCCACCAAAATCAGGGGAATCTGCCGGGCTTTGGGCCGAAACTCTACGCGCGCGTGACAAACGGCCCTAGATCTTTTATTGTAACGGCACGCCGCAGTGCTGTTAATTGACTGCCATTGAGCTGTGCTATTAGCCAGGCTTTACGAATTGCGCGGGTGGCATTGCCCGCAGGAGCTGCAATAAACGTGGGGGGAGACGTAGCGCCGAGCGCGGTTGTACACACATCCCCAGCAGCCACAGCCGTGAATGGCTACTGGCCTGCAGCTGATTGTCTATATATGCTAATTGCTACGGCAGGTTTTTGATCCTGCGAGAAGTGACAGAGAGCGCGACAATGGGCAATGCAAACGCGAAATGTGAATGGGCGGAGCCGCCCAACGAGTCTCCACCGGACGCGGCCGAAGTCGGACCGACTCATAAGCTTCTGTCGTTCCTTCGCCGAAGAAGCCAAGGCGACCCTGAAGCCGGCCGGGACGTCATAATACCCAAAGCTCCAGTCTCATGACCCACTCACTCACAGCGTATGCCCTTCGGCTATACCCTCTTCCTTGTGTCCGCTGCCGACTTTGTATTCACCAATGACGTCGCCATATGTTGCAAACCTCCTTGATTTTACCATATCGTGCACGGCGACGTGAGTGAAAGTGACGTCATCTCAGACCTCAGAATTATAGAAGCTAAATCTAAACTATACGCATTAAGGAAAATGAGTTCCCTTGATCGTTGTCAACTTGCCACTGAACATCAATCGAACCGGGGAGAAAGAGGCCATTGATATAGAAAATCACCTCGAGCATCAATTGACCCTACATAAGCACATAAGCCGCCGACCGGACATAATATAGCAGTAATTTTTTTGAGCATACTGTACCGCAACCCTTTTCTCTTTAGTGCGGTTTGCAAGCTCGCCATTCTTTCTTATAAATCTATACCTCCATATTTATAGATCTTTCAGTTATCCTTTGCATTTTGCACCAAATTTATGGAAGATTGATGTCATTCGAACAAAACTAGTTCCCATGATGATCGACGATCTGGGCGAGCTTTTGACGGAGGTACCGCTGGAGAATGATCCAACGAGAGTGGAAATAATAAAGTAATCTGTTATGCTACTCTTCCTGTTTTCGCACACTGCTGAGTGGGATTTGCTAGACAAAAATGATTATGGTAGATTCGGGTCGAACAATATGCGAATGCTGTCGGGTACGAGGTTCCTGTTTACAACTTGCTGAATCTTCGATTGGCGCATTCTGGGTCTCTTGCTTCATATGCTTTCTAGTTCTCGGCATTTCAAATTTCATTTGGATTCCCATCTCCATCCTCTACGGTCGTCGTCCAGCACTCCTTGCCTCGATTTTACTGGCATCGGCGCCTCATTTGTGATTGAGCTGAATTATGACCCATCAAACCGACCGAGTCAGGCGCAATAGCATGCAAGCAATGCATAAGAGCGACCGCTATGGCTCGCAAAATATGTCATTCTAGATTTCAGATTTATAATAGTAGTCTCAGCTCAATGCGAAAGTCGACCGCTACCTTGAATAGAGTCAACTAGACTCAGTTGCAGTTTACTCAGAATTCAGACACGACAGCCACACAGCTCGCAAACGGAAGACCGTCAAAGTTGAATAGCTCTTTTAAAAGTTAGTTTATTATTATCGAATAGCACTTTTGAGACGAAGATGAGCATAAATAACAGCCTTGCTACAGTCGAAGTGCAGTCGAACAGCTGTATGCTATGGAGCCAGGTGCCATCTCTCGAGTCATCTCGATCAACTGGCAGCTTCTGACAAGAACATATATTGTTCCTATTTGATGATCTAAGCATCGGCAATTAAATAAACAGTCGAAATTCACAGAATTTATCATATTAATCAGAATTGCTTGCAGTCGTACAGATCCACAGCCATGATCTGCGTCGTTGCCGCCGTCTTTGTCGTTGTCGACAAACAGTATTGCGGACGTTTCGCGACATTAGTCAAAACGATCATCGGCAGATCCACGGTCATAGATTATTTATGCCCCTCAATTCTTATAATCGGCCGCAAAAGTGTCAAATATCTATCGGCGCCGTTGTCTTAATATTAGCCTTTCTCATCTTACCGAACTACACTCCATACAGCGAAGTTTCATCATCACCGCGGATTAAAGCAGTTAAACTGACTAGAAAGTACAGAAAATGAAACATTAGCAAATGAGCGAGCATCGCACAGATCTGTATGATGCACTGATTGCGCTGAAATATACTGTACAGGTTTATGAACTTACTGCTGATTTGGCCGCATCATCAGACGATTTAGACACTTCGGTAGTACTCTATATTTCTCATATAATAAATATGGCTCACGGGTCGCAATTCAAAAGCTATTTTGAAACTAGAATGAATATCAAGAAGCAAGCATGGCGACTAAAGTGTTATGACAAATCGCATGACTATAGTGCCATTTCATATCAGAGATGTTGGCAGTAACAAATCCGCAGTCTACGCTAGCACTACTGGTTAGCACAACTAGATAAACACGATTTTCACCGTTAAAGTGCCAAACGACAGCACCAGCTTCACTTGCATTTTTGCTCTTACCCTTCTTACTGCGATTTCTGAAGTCATACTCCTGAGAATATCATAACGCATGCGCTTTCTTTAAGATCAGCCTGCAAACTTCATGGAATGAGATATCGCTCTCGATCCATCTGGCACCACATTGATTTTCGTGACGTACTACGGCAGATCAGTAAACAGTGATGACATGATCTTGATAGGAGAGGATGGCCAAAGATATCGCGGAAATTCCAACGCATTACCCAGGAGCTCTGCAAGGTCTTGCTTTCCGCTACATCAGCTGTGGATCATCGTTTAGTGTGACGTCCTGGATGAACTCATGGAGGTATTATCTGTATATTCTTTCTGAGGAGACGTATTCTTATCTGTATACGAACGATAGCAAGCGACCATTACTTCTATCTCTCTTTTGATCTCTCACCCTCACAAGTCCTTTCTGAGGAGACGTATTCTTATCTGTATACGAACGATAGCAAGCGACCATTACTTCTATCTCTCTTTTGATCTCTCACCCTCACAAGTCCTTTCTGAGGAGACGTATTCTTATCTGTATACGAACGATAGCAAGCGACCATTACTTCTATCTCTCTTTTGATCTCTCACCCTCACAAGTCCTGAATGGAAGCAGGTTGAAATTACATGATGCTTGGTGAGCTTCGGATACAGAGGTTTTTACAACCTTACAATGAGATTCATGATACACGCATATTAAACAAATAAATTGCAACACATATCCGCGTTAAACTTTTAGTAAGCATATAAATTCCAAGGCTTAATGCATATTTGCAACGATATAAATATATAGCACAAGCGCCATCACCATACTAAATACAGAATACAAGCATACAAAAGTAGTACAGCAAAAACCAAGCAAAACTTATTAATAATAAAGAAAACAACAAAACCCTTCAGTAACTTCCAACTTTACTAATATATAGCAGACAGTCAATAATCGTGACTATTCCTCTAGAATTACTGCGGCCCGCAGGATAGCAAGCAAATCAATTCAGTACCTCTTGATAGTACCAAGCAAGTTTGCTGACTTAAAATCTGCCACGACCACCACCTCGGCTGCTGCCACCGCGACCACCTCCACGGCCACCAAAGCTACTCCCACCACGACCGCCAAAGCTACTTCCACCGTGGCTGCCCCGGCTACCGCCAAAACCACCTCCGCGACCACCGAAGCTGCTTCCACCACGACCACCACCACGGCCACCGAAGCCGCCGCTGCCTCCACGGCTACCACCACGACTGCCGAATCCTCCACGAGAACCGCCACGGCCTCGAGCACCGCCAGGACCTCCTCGTCCACCACCAGATCTCTTGGGGGGCTTGGATCCAGGAGGAGGCTTAGGCTTGGGCAAAAACCTATACTCAACCTGTTAGTCAAAGGTCCGCGTTCAACAGAAGCGCTGATACACGCTGATACATACCGATCTAAAGGCAGAAGTTTATCAGGTCCAATGTAAAACTTATCACCGCTTTTAAACGACGTAGCAACTATTCCATCTTGTGGTTTTATAGTGAAGTAAACTTCGTTGATTGGCCCAAGAATCTCGTCAACCTTGCCAATGGCGGTCTTGTTCTCGAGATATATAGGGGCGTTGAAGTATGGGATCTTGGTATTTATTGACTGGCATACAATCTCGCCTTCGGTCGCATTTAAGAATGTTCCCATCTCTGTAAAAATAAATGCATACGTTAGATTATGTTGATTACTGCTGCATTCGTTGCTGCGTTCGTAAGAAAACTGAGTGCAAATTACCCAGAACAGTATCAGGAGGTCCCATATTCATTGCCGGGCCAGTTCGGCCTCCTATTCAAATTCGAGTCAGCAATAAAACTCGCATATTCAATCGAGCTTCACAAACAACAAAGAGCCGTCGAGTTCATTCATACCTCTGAATCCTCCGCCGCTGCCTCCACGGCCACCGCCAAATCCGCCTCGACCTCCTCTACTCATAATTAAATCTCTGGTATTGTGGTTTACAACTTTGGGAACAAGAGATACCGGATTTAAACAATAAACCCCTTAATCCAATGTAGTCAAAAATATCCTTTTTTCCTTGTTGCTTTCCTTTCTTATTCGTTTCCTTTAGTCAAAATTCAGGAGAGAACGAGAAAGGTGATGGATTTTTCGCTCAGGTTTTTTTGGGACTTCGAATTTTTTTCCCGGTTCCTCGAGGACGGAAAACTCTCTTTTGAACAATTTTCACCTAACCCAACCTTCTCAGGTGCGAAATACTAAAAATCAAAATAAAACTGTCGTCGATTCAGCACTCAAATTTCGCAAATCGGAGGAGTCAACAGCAAAGATCCTAAAGAAAATGGCATCGGGAGGTAGCCTTCCCTCTGTTGCGAAAATTCACGAGTCGCCGTTGTACGGCCTTGCGAAATCGAATTGGCTCGCGGATAGGAAGATCAAGTTCAAAGACAGCGTGCTTGTTGATCTGATTGAACGAGTTGGAGAAGCAGACGATCAGCTGACGATTCTAAATTTGCTTCAGATTCTAGAAAAGTGAGTTTGCTATTGAAATATTGAATATCTGGGCTGATGCTAATTTGGTGGTAGATATTTGTGGCCGAATTGGAGTGAGAAGGCGTCAGATAGCCATGCTATTTTGACTGCTATGATAATCGTCATCAAGAAGCGCGAAAACACACTAGATTGGGGTAAGGATAATGGTTAGTGTAAGTTGCCTGCAAGTGTCATACTTACGCATTTTTATAGATCTCTTTGCTAGTAAATCAGATACCTTCGCCGCGCTCTTCGAACGTCTGCTCATTCTTTCATCAACTGCAACCGTTTCACTATCCACCAAATCATACATAATCGCATTCATTGATGCCGCTTTCCAGTCTCTAGAAATCACATATATCCGTCAACAATGTGCACCTTTAGTCTCAATCGCAATTTGGCAATCTTTGCACTCGGTTGAGGCACGCGACGCTCTGTTGACTGAAACTCCGATCCTGAAGAAATCTTGGAAGAGTGCAACGAAACGATTTGATGCCGCGGAGGGCGTTAAGAAAGTTAGAATGAAACTTGACCGGGGATGGTTATACTCTGTTTGTTTGGACTTGCTGCAGCAGGTGCATCGCACAAATGACACCAGAAACATTGGGCAGCTAGTAAATTACTGTGTGCGTGTACTCGAGCTTTTGATTAGCGTTCTTTCGCAATTACCAACGCGAAAATTCACAAACCTGTTATTGAAAGACATGAACTTTGTCGTTGCGCTTAAATTAAGTCCGGTATATACCAGCGAACGCAATTGGGCTATCAGACAGTTTGTCGAGATGCTTGAAAGCTTTATGTATTTCCCAATCAATGACATCACTGGTGTCGAGATCTCAAACGATCAAGTGATGACCTCTTGCTCGAAAGATGTGCTGAAATTACAGAAGATAGCGCTCGATCATTTCAAAGACAAGCTTATAGTTCTCGCGTTGTCAAATTATGGATCAGTCAGTAAACGAGAAAGTCTTCTCGAGAGCATCCAGGTGCTTGAAGACACCGAGTTGCAAGCAATCTGCAAATATTTGGGAGTATCTACTGAATACCCTGTTGCGAGCATCCCTGTCGGCCGTCAATTCTACATCGAGCTCTTGTTAAATCGCTTTGTCAAGCGACCCACGCTGCAGGAGCTTAATGAGCCACTGAGTCTGCTTCCTACAGAAAAGTCACTAAGCAGCCCTATACTCCGCCAAGCATCTACGTATGAAGGACAATCTTATTTACCAATTCCACGCCTTAATCTGCAATTCCTTGCCTCCTCTGACTTTTCGCGCCGGATATTTGAGCTAGCGCGACTTGAGTCATTCTACGAGATAAAGTCTGACATTGAAGCAACAGTTAAGAGACTGAAACTTGCTTCGTCAGCAGGAATGTTGAAGGTCAATGGTGCAAGTCGGTCAGCTCTGAGAATCAACAAGCCGACGATTCTTAATGTTGCTGATCCGCTTGTGGGGGAAACTCAGCCTGCCTTTGTGCGTGCAGAGCTTTACCTGGAACTTGATCGCGCAGATGATAGTCTGTTAAAAGATTGGGATTCTCTCAAATCAGGCGATGTGGTATTTTTAGTTTCTGTGGTTGCACCAAACGCGAAGGGAGTCGATGAAATGGAAAAGATCGGAGTTAAGCATTGTCGAGCTGCCGAAGTGGTCGATCTCTTGGATCAAAATAATCAATCGCTCAAAGCTGGAGGCTCGACAATGCAAGAAGATGGCGAAGAAGGTGATAGATTTAGCAATGGTCATAGACGCGGACGCAAGCCGCTGTATGGCAAGTTAGCTCGTCGTCGACGACTTCATGTCAATCTCGATGCAGCTTCGTTTGCAAATGACTCTGAGAAGGTATATCAGAGTGTCAACTATGTTTTCCGACGCCGACCACGTGAGAGTAATTTCAAGCCGATTCTTGAAAATTCGAAGGCACTGGCATTTTCAGGTGATTTACGCTTACCTGATTGGCTCGTGGATGTGTTTATGGGTTATGGTGATCCTACTGCTGCTTCTTACGAAAATATGCCAGATCGAGAAGATAGTATCGATATGAATGATACTTTTGTCAATTGGTCGCATTTGGTAAGCAGTTTTGAAGAAAAAGTTGTTTCTGCTGAGGCTATGGGTGAGTTGGAAGGCGCTTTTCCGCCCTACGTGATCAAGCACAACACCCGGACTATCCATTCTTCTATCGAGAAAAAGCGTCAAGGCCGGAAGAAAAAGACCAAAGAAACTGCTCCTGAAGCCCAGGAAGAGAAGATTGTTGAAGTTTCGACATATCATGTTCCAAGTACAGGCCCGTATTCTGTCGACTCTCGTAAACGGAATATGATCCCCTTCACACCTGCGCAAGTTCAAGCCATTTACTCTGGTACACAGCGGGGACTAACGGTGATTGCTGGTCCTCCAGGGACTGGCAAGACTGACGTCGCAAGTCAGATTATCAGCAACATATACCACAGCCAACCTGATCAACGGATAGTAGTGGTCGCGCAAAGTAACGATGCTCTGAATCATTTATTTGAAAGAATCGCTGCATTAGATATTGATGAGAGACATTTACTACGCCTGGGCTATGGAGAAGATGAATTTAAGACTGTTGAGCCGTATTCTCGCTATAGTCATGTGGAGAGCTTGCTTGAACGACGCATCGCGCTACTTGCACATGTCACGAAGCTTGCGGATTCTGTTGGTGCTCAAGGATCTCCTGGCGGGTCGTGCGAAAGCGCGGGTTATTTTTATAATGCTTTTGTTCGTGCTATATGGCGCAAATTCAAAGAGCAAGAGCATGGCGATGTCAAATCAATACTTGAGAATTTCCCTTTCTCTGTATATTTTGCTGATGCGCCGCAGCCTTTGTTTAATACGGAGACGCATTCGTTGGAAGATGCTGTTGAAATTGCGGATGGATGTTTTAGACATTTGGAAAAGATTTTTAACGAGCTGGAAGATATTCGTCCCCTCGAGCTACTGAGGAGTGGTAAGGATCGGAAAAATTATTTGCTGGTGAAGGAGGCGAAAATAGTTGCCATGACTTCAACTTATGCTGCCATGCGGGTATGTTCATCTTGAGAGTCTTTCGCGTGGAAATGGAAAGTTACTAATTTGATTTTTCAATAGCGACATGAGATCGTCTCTTTGGGATTCCAATACGAGAATGTGATCCTCGAAGAAGCAGCGCAGCTAACCGAACTCGAAAGTTTTATTCCTCTTGCACTTCAAGCATCATCTGACAAATTGCAGCGCGTGGTATTGATTGGCGATCACCGGCAAAATTCGCCTATAATGAGGAACTTGGCCTTTAAGAATTACGCTAACAAGGAGCAAAGCCTATTTTCTCGTCTCCTGCGCCTCGGTGTACCTCACATCTCGCTTGAATCTCAAGGCCGGGCGAGACCTGAGCTGGCGCAATTATATGCCTGGCGTTACGGCGGCCTTGAGAATCTTCCCAAGGTTGTCGAAGGCGAGGACTATAAGATCGCTAATGCAGGCTTCCGCCATGAGTTTCAGTTTATCAATGTCGAGGATTACCATGACCAAGGGGAGACCGAACCTAGTCCGAATTTCATTCAGAATTTGGGCGAGGCGGAGTACTCTGTTGCTATTTACATGTATATGCGATTATTGGGGTATCCGGGAGAGCGAATCAGTATCTTGACTCCGTACGCAGGACAGAAGGCGTTGATTGAGAACGTTTTGGCCGAGCGCTGCGAGCATAATCCGATATTTGGACTTCCAGCTGCAGTTTCGACAGTTGATCACTATCAAGGCAAGCAGAGTGACTATGTTATCCTGTCGCTCGTGCGAACTACTAATATTGGCTACCTGCGCGATGTGCGTAGGATGACTGTTGCGATGTCGCGGGCGAGATTGGGATTGTATGTGCTTGGTCGACGTGATTTGCTCGAGTCGAGCTTTGAAGTCCGTCAGTTCTTGGACAAGCTTGATGTCAATCGTACAGAGAACGATAAGCTCGTGCTTGCTGTCGGCGAGATGTATCCTTCCTCGCGAGCACCGGGCGAGGTGGAGGAAGGCAAGGAGGTCATCATGGAGGGCGTTGAGCATCTCGGAGCATTTGTATACGAGATGACTAAGCGTAAGATGGAGAAAATGCGAGAGGAAGGGGTCTCGGTTGCGCAAGCGACTGAGGCAGCTGATGAGGAGATGGGAGAGGACGTGGACTACGAGTACGACAAGGACGACGAGGAGGATGAGGATGAGGACGAGGAGATGGGGGATTCTGAAGGGGAAGAAGGAGAGGGAATGGAGGTGGATGACGAGTAATAGAAGCTATTTAGCAATTGAGTAACTGTCCTGATGTGAGTCGGAGAGTAGTTTGTACAATAATCGAGATATTACAACATCATTTACTATTTTCGCATTCTCTTGGTGCTCGGATCAGGTGAATTAAGGCTGACGCCGCACGCTTAAGGAATTTCATAAACTGTCTGTCTGAACTTTATTTGATGGAGTGTGAGCTGATGCAAGTTGCAAGTATATCAAAAATTTTGTTGCTTGCCGAATAGAATATAACAAATTGATTGCTTGCAAGATGAATCCATGCTTAACACTTAATTGGACAGCGGCGGCAGCACTCAAATATCTTTACGCTTGCGCCGATTCACGGCGCGATGAGCAATACCTTGTGCGGCTCAAAAGTATTGACGCGCGTGAAACTCCGCGGAGTTCTGGGCGCAAATAGAAGGACTTTCGACAACGACGATCTTCTCATTACTCCGTGGGACTTTCCTTCTTCCCTTTCTCGAGCCTTTTTGCGACGTACTTTTTCTATACTACTAAACTATAACAAACGTTTTCAATTCTGCAGCTGCAATGTCCGTCAAGGCCTCGGCAGCTCGCGCAAGCACCGGCGCGGCCGCGGCTTCCACCGCTGACGAGTCCTCGGCCACGCGCGCTGTACGGTGCTCCCCTTCCATTCCCCCCATCGTCCTCTCCTCTCTGACCGCCTTTTCTACAGTGCGACTCCTGCCGATCGCGAAAAATTAAATGCGACCGCAAAGAACCGTGCTTGCAGTGCACTCTGCGAGACGTAATTTGTGTCTACTCGGCGCGCAAGAAGCGAAAACGTCGGGTGCCTTCTTTCTCTGCCCTTCAGTACAACGATGTCGACTTACATCCCCCAGAACTCTCTACTTCGCATTCGTCCCATTCGTCTCTGTCTTCACGATCTTTAGCTGATTTTAACTACTGCGAATCTGAGCTGCAGTTCGCTCCGCAGCTGGAACTCGATATCCCGTCTGTTAGTGACTCCTCAGCCAACTCGACCGCGCTCGTCTTTGGCTCATCGGCGTATGGATACCCCGATCTCTCTACCCCATCAGGGAATTCATCAACTTCACGTGTGAATAAGATTGAATACCATTTAGAACAGCTGGCCGAGCTCCTTGATCAGCAGCAGCAAGACCAAATACATGCTGTCGCATTGCAGCAGCAGCGTCGTACCACTGACTCAATCAGAGCCGACCTTTTGTCGAAAGTCAATGCGCAGCTTCGAGATCTAGGTGCGGTTAGAACAAATCTTGCTTTGAAATCTACGAATTCAAAGAATATTTCGTTTGAATTATACGAAGCTCTTGATAATGATCGCTCGCTCATGCGTTGGTCGTCTGCGCTTGCTGATCATGCCTCGTCATTTGGTATTTCTGAAGAAGTTGCCGACTCTTTGGCTATTGATTCACATCGACCATGGCTACCTGATAAAGATGCTGGAATCGAACTTTTGGATTGTGAGTATTCTTTTGTTTTTGATGTTATTTAATGAATGTGCTAATCAATCAGTAGATTATCTTGAAAACATTGTGCACGCGCACCCTATGATGAGCCTACCTCTCGCTATGTCTATCCGTGAATCAATCTACACGACTGAATTTAACGAAGACAAGCATTTCATTCAGAAATTAGCATGTGCGTCCTACATGATGATCCAGACTTTAAGTCACACCGACCTGCCGCCAAATATTAAGCTCCAGGATGGTACTTCGATCGAGAACGTGCTATATCGAAATATGTTTATGATCCTTCGCGACGTTCGTGTGCTATTTGTCCCATCGTTGATTAATATCCAAGCTCTCTTTTTGGCTGCTATTTCTGCAAAGCTGATTTATAATCCTGGATTATGTTGGGTTATTATCTCCCGTGCGGCCCGTCACTGCCTTGACCTCGGACTTCATCAAGCTGCAAGTCAATCTGCAGCACGATCATCTTCGGATGTTGATACTTCTACCGGAATTGATGCTGGTATGGTTTATACGGAATTTATGAATCCAAAATCTGAACGATCAAGGCTATTTTGGTCGTGCTTTACGATTGATAAGATTATGTCACTTACGTTTGGTCGGTCACCGAATTTCCAGACTAGGGAATGTTCAATACCTGTACCTCCTGCTAAGCCTTATGTTGCATCAGAGCTAACTTCGCTGGGATATAGTAAGTATAGACAATCAGTTGAGATTGCGTTCATGTATGACGCGATCTATACTCGTCTTTACTCTGCAACGGCTGAAGCCGAGTTGGCTGCTTTGGGACCTGAGGGATCTCAATCACGTACACGAAGGCGCGGAGAAGTTGTCTCTAGACTTCATTTGGACGCAGATCTGCTTCTGAGCAATAATATGACATGGATAAATACGGTCCGCGACTCAGGATATCCTGGATGCGAGCAATTAGCTGATAGTTTAACTACGGAGATAAATTATGCTCATAGAGTTTGCTTGACAATGATCCATAGAGTCCAATCTTCATCATCACCTGAATCAAGAGAGATTTATGTGCGCGTATCTCGAGATGCGTTAAAATTATTCAAGAAAACCCTTGAAGATTTACCTAATGATCGCGAAAAGCAAGCTGCGACATCTTGGGCGCTTGTGTTTCAACCGTTTGCGCCGTTCTTTGGTGTTTTTAATGCAATTGCAGATGATGGGTCAGATGTTGATAAAGATGACGCTGATTTAGAATCTCTCTTACATATTACTAATGAATTAGAGAGACTCAATAAACATGCTAGTACAGGCGTTGTTCGTCGTCTTTTAGGAATGGCGAATGAGTTTACTGATGTTGCGACTGAGATTATTAGTCGAAGAAAGTGGCATTTAGATCAACTTAAGACTGCTGATAATGTTGACACTGGTGATGTTGCTGGTAATGGAATTTATATTGACCGCAGTAGAGTATCATCTTCATCCTCAGTTGCTACACACGTAGATGATGTTGATAATGCCTCAAGTGCGATTTCAACCGCGACGGCCGGGGCAGTTGTCGCAAATGATGAAACTGAAGAATGCCGAACATCATATTCTGAAGCTGCTAGGCAGCCTACATTACCGTCATGGCTAGAATTTTTGTCTGATGAGAATGTGACGAACGATGATATGGTATGGTTAGATGAGCAATTGCTCGCAACTGATTCTGCATCTAACATGCTTGTGAATATGAATAACAATGAGATTGTTAATGCTACCGAATCTGACACAACAGTCCAGGATTTCCTTAGGAGCCTTTCGAGTTTACAAAAGTGAATTTTTTTCGGCTTGCACGTTGTCTGTTTACCGCTTCTAATTTTAGACGGAAAAATTATCTGGGATTAAATATATATATAAAATAGGTTTTTAATTGGGTTTAATTGGTAAAATTTTGGAGGGGGTTGTTGATGGTATATATCAAAAACTTCAGTATCTAATACTGAATGGGATCAGTTCATTTTTTTTTTGAAAATCTTGTTTGTTGGGATTTTAAAGGATGTGAGGCAAAGAAGTGTTCCTGCTCTCATGCTTGATTTTTATTGTTGTATATATTTTATGTGAAATTACTGAACGCATATAAACGAATCACCATCTATATTGATTCGATATTTGCTGGCCTCAAAGAAAGAAAAAGCAAGATCTCTTTTGAAACACCCAAATCTCAAAAAAAAATTATATTTTCGTCTTTTCCAATTTAGATTATCTACGTTTTAAAATAAGATATTCCATTCATTTCAAAACTTACCCTTCGCAGGAAAGCTGGGAACATCCGTTTCACCTGGAGCCTGCCTACATAGGATGATCGCTATTACTCCGGGTAGAAGCTATGGCCCATCATGCCTTGAAGTATTTTCAATTTTCAAGAGTTTCATTGCTATTAATGAGAAGGACACGGAAACCTCCTGCACAACATCTGGAGGTGTGAAAAGCGAACTAGCAATCACCCTATTTGCTTGCTGCTAGTTTTGGCATATTATATTGCTTAGCTTGATTAAACACTTTAAGGGCTTTTTCATTGGGTTTCGCAAATGTAATCCCTCTATTGCCGCTGGATTATAATACTCTGCTCATCCTGTATCCTGGCTGAGCACAAGTCACTAGGATTCTAGGAAAACTGCCGTTTTTCAAGTCTCGCCTGCATCTCTTAGCTTGGTATAAATGGTCTGTCCTTCATCTACTTGGCTATTTGAGCCTCAATCCGCTCGCGTCTGATATGCTCCAGTCCAAGAAGGCCATCATCTCGCTTTTGTCCAGTCCCTCGGGGGGACTGGTTGAGGTAGAGAAGTGCTTCGTCATCTGCTTATAGTCTCGGCGCCAGCCCTGGTTTGCCTTGTTGTATCGCAGGGATAGACTCATTGCCCACTCGGTATTGCTGGTTGCTTTTGATGCTCCCACACAGTTGGGTTTTATGCAAGCATAATCATATATTAATTGCAAGATCTACAGATAATCATATATTAATAATTACACTCCTACCTAGGTATCTCACAAAGCCCTATGAAGAAACCACTCCCTCGCAATTCCAGCCTCTGAAGTGGCTGTCGATAGGCGATTTAGTGACGGCAGAGAATTGCTTAAGATTTAGGCGACCTTCGATGGAGTCCAATACCATGAGAAAGTCTACTTTACTTGCAGATTACCTATTCAAAGGGAGTTCAATGGTAGTTTTGTGTTAATTATTCTTGACCTCTCTATCTGTGCATTTAAAGCAGGTAATGAAGCTTATGAAGCTTATGGAATGTGAGGGTGAGGGTTGTTCATCCACGGTCATAGTTCAAATCAATTAGCGAGTTCTCAGTCAAATATCAATTCAAATCAAGATGTACAAAACCGATTGTCCAAATTAATCCTTTGAGGGGACAGAAGCCCTCTTCTTATATCTTTCGTTTCAGGTCATTCATTTCTTCTTGAATCTTCCTCTCCAATGTACCTGAATATTCTTTGCGAGCGCACGGGGACCGTGCTGGTGCCTAATTGTAATCGATGCTGTCGTACCAAACCCGTACATGTAAACTGAAAATCACGTTAATATGCGATATTATGGAACTAACCAATATAATATTTGTAAAATTTATTCGTAAAGTCTTCATGCTATTTATCATAATCGTATTCGACTTTTTCGAATAACGAATCCGCCATGTAATAATGCCTCTAATTTTTAAATTTTTTTCAATGATCCAAATTATTTGTTTTTCCTTTAGTATAGCACGACCTTCGCATTCGGAGATCCAGTAATTAATCGCTTAACAGTTTTCAAAGTCTCTGGAACATCATCAAGTACGCTTCTAGCTTTCGAATCTAAATGCGTGCTATCGAGAATAATGTATTCCAGATCATCGAGATTTAAAGTACCGCGGTCAAGTATTGATTTTAATCGTTCTGGAGTACCTACAACAATTGAGAGTCTGGATAGAAAAAAATATGTTAGTAATTTTCGCTCTATGAGATTTTCGAATATGTTCAGGGAAAGACATTACGCTGTATTTGAGAGAAAGTTCGAGTCAGCCGTGGCACTATTTTTTGAAATCAATTTTGCTGACTTTATAGATTTTGGAATAGCTCTGAATATCAAAAAAGTTAGCTATGCAATATCAACAATTAACAAAAAATGGAATTTGATCTACCTTCGCACTTCGCAGACTCGAATTGCGGATATTGAGAGAATCACGACGTATGGAGAACCCTTTTTCGCAGGTACATCACTCAAATTCCTCGGTTTTGAAACTAATTTCAAAAAATTAATCATTAACGACAACCCTTTTTAAATTTCCTTCGTTTCGATATATAATCAATTATTGTAAAGACAGAAAGAAAAAAAAACCAGCCTGTACTGAAACTAACCTTTACTCAAAAACTTTTCAAATCGTTTATCATCTCTAGGTAAATCCCAACCAGACATATCTAAAATATTTTCTTCTTTTACAATACATTGATCATCAATTTCGATAGTTGAAAGGTTTGGAAAGAATAGCCGAGCCCTTTTTGCGAAATAATCTGCAATGATATTAGGATTAACGCTCGCGATCGAGGTTTTAACAGTAACTTCAGTTTGCATTCTTTGTCGCTTCTAAATGAATTTCAATTTTTGGTTAGCTATTCAGATCCGTATAATTTCAGGCCGACTGGCTTCTTAAAAGTATCTAATACTTTACCTTCTCCTTCATTCTCTCTTTCATTCGTTTCCGCTTCTCAGCTTTCTTCAAATCCCTCTCCACATTCTTCTTCCCGTCCTCCTTCTCGCCTCCAGTAACAGCACCTACGTCTGCTTCTTCTTCTTCGCCTCCGGAAACAGCAATAGCGCCATCGTCATCACTTGCAAATGCGGTATCATCCATATCGTAGAGTAATCCATCATCTAGGTCATCAGCCGCGGCAGAAACGTTGGATTTAGTCGGAGAATTTTTGACGATAGTTCCTTCCTTTTTACTCTTAAGTGGTACAATTTTCTTTGACATTTTTGTAAGTAATATCCTTTCCTTTTTCTTTACTTTAAAAGCTTTGTCGACGTTGAATCAAATTGATTTTGAAAGAAAGAAAATCACTAATAGAATCTCAAAAAAAAATTAAAACTCCCAATGCCACACGCGTTGGGTTAGGTTGCTTATATAAGCACCTTGAAGCCCACGCGATTGATTTTGTTTTTGAGGAACGCGAAACGCGATGCTAAATAATATCGAACTTCGTTAAGCTGCAGAATTTAGAACGGAAGGATAATATACTTACTCAAGATTCTATTAAAATCAAGTGAGTATATTTGAATTTGATAATTTTGAAAGTTTTCTAACTTGTTCACAGTCATGGATCACAGACAATCGCCACCACAGCAACAACAACAACAACAACAACAACAACGCGCAACAGCGTCGACCACAACACCACTCCGTTCAAAGGTACCAGCAGCAACAACACCATCAGCTACAGCCGCAACTCGTTCAATACACCGTACACCAGTTTTTAGAACTCCCTATTCACGAACAGCTAATCGTCGATATAATGTGCTTACTCCAGGTCGAGACCGTGAACGAAGACGGAGTGGTGCTAGCAGTAGTGCTGCCGTGAGGAAGAAGACGCCAAGGAATGATTTAAGGCTTTTAAGTCGGATTTTGAAAAGACCTTCGTCTAAAGAAATTACTAGTTTAGGAAGCGCTGATATGAAGAAGCAGAATTCTAGGAAATCATCACAGTCGAGTGTTAGTGTTGGATCTAGAGCGTCATTAACTTCGGCGAGACTATCACTCGCTAGCGTTAATACTCTTGACGATGAACCGGCTTCTACTACTGTAATTCGACGGTCTTTTGCGGTTAATGATTATGAAGAAGATTTAGAAGTTGAAAGACTTATACGAAATCCCCCTCGATTATCTGTTAGTAAAAGTGGAGATGATGAAGGAGATACGACTGCGATTTCTATTGAAATGCCACGGCGATTGACTATGGAACGACGATTAAGTATGGATCATAGTCGAGGTTCTAGTATGGGAGGAGGTTTTAATTATGAAGAAGAGGAAGAGCAAGATATTCCGTTTGTTATTAGACCACTTGAGTTTGAGGATGAGTCGTTACCGATGGGGGATACTATGATGTGAGTTGTGTTGGGAATTTTTTGCTATTTGCTCTTGCTGACGATTAGTGATAAATGCAGCGACGAGGATCTTGCGTTAGGTGCTCGAGAAAATCAAAACGATCAAGAAAATTACGATTCATTGGTCTATCAACGTGATGAAATGCCAGACTACGAGGAAGAAGAAGAAGAAGATACGACCGAAATAGCCCGTCGCGCTAGCCTACAAAAAGAATTCGAACAAAAAAGCAGATTAAAATCATCTTCAACAGCCAAACCTGTCCGTCGACCACCAAGAGCAACGAAAAATAATACTTTCACAACTCTACCAAAACGATTAATAAAGGATCTCACGAAAAGTTTCACATCTTTACCTGCAACTGCCGATGGACTGGAAGCTATTATGGCCGCTTCGACGGCATATTTAAAACAGATTTCTGAGGATTTATCGGCTTATGCTAATCATGCTTCGAGGAAGACGATTGATGAAACTGATGTCATGCTACTATTGAAAAGGTATTTGACTGAATGAATAACAAATCATCCTCTCCCTACTCTAACTAACCTATAGAATGTTAATCTAGACAACGATTATTAACAGCAAAAGTTACAGTTCATGGTCTTGCACATAAATATTTACCAAATGAACTAGTAGCAGAACTAAAACTTCCGAATCCGAATAGTATGAGAGCAACGATGGAGCGCGATCGAGCAGCAAGGAAGACTACGACGTCATTGAAGAACAAACGCCAAAATCAAAAGGAAAGAAAGATACTGGCAAGGTGATGTTGACGGAGGAAGAGCGCCGGTTGGATGCTAGCAGCGCACTCGAAATCGGTTACCATAATTGGTGGTATTGAAAAGTCTTTTGATAGATTTATAGTATACGTAGTGCTCTAGTTGACGTGTGCGATGAGTGAGCCGTATTATAATTAGCTGTCTGCTGCATCATCTGCTCGTGAGGAGTCATGACGTAGCCAGTCCGCTAACTCTAGCATAAGTCAACAATGCGATGATGATGGTGATGATTGTCGGCAAGTGCGGAATCAAGCGGAGGCGGAGCAGTTAACACACAGAGAGAGGACAGGATTCAGATCAGAGTATACGGGAGAGAAGTACGGTACCTGATACTTTCTGTCTATGGGATAGGCTGATAATCCACCGATGACGATGTACGCTGGGCCACGGCGACGACTACGGCGGGGGGGCCAAGGCGCGGTTGCTATTATTAAGTCTAAAACAAAGCAAAAGCGCCCCGATGAGTATACTTGATTACTGTGCTCTATAATTTGCCTCTGCTGGATTGCTAAATTAGATGCAATGTGGTGGGCTTGGTAGCAAAAAATAGCAACGGAGGTCGATTACTGGCAAGACGTCATTCCAAGATGATCTTTGTTCCTTTAGTGTGTTTTAGGTGTACGAGCAGACGGGCGTTGCGCGGCTGAAAAAATAGTTAACGTGCACAGAGAGAACAGACATCGTTGATAACTCAACTTTCTTCTTACTTTGCCCAATATAAAAATCCAGATTACTATAATGCTGTAAAACCATCGTCAGCTTGATTCTCTATGAGCAAGTTACCGACTGTTGTGCCACACAGTAGCCCAAAGACATACTTAACGTAATTATAAGCCTACGGAGTACGACCGCCCGCCCAGTGACCGAAACACTCACCACAGATCCCCATGTCTAGAGTATTATTAGTAGCTTGTTTGCAAGGTTATATTTAGTATGGAGGTTTAGCTGTACGACAGCAGTGATGAGTCGTCGATCCGGGACTCGCGCCCTGCGCCGAACCGACTTTTCGCGCGGACGGGATCCGTTACCAAGGCTGAACTGCTGCTGCTGCTGCTGCTGCTACTTATAACTCTCGCTTACGAGATTTGTATTTCGCTTGACGCTTGATTATTAGATGGAATTGCAGTACTCACTGTGGAACAGAGATCCTGCTGATTTATTCGATCGACTGGTCAGCTGCGGTCATTAAAGCACTGCAGATCGTCTACAAACTGTGCGAAAAGGACAGGCATCATTTGACTATCGTTTGTTATAATACCATTTAGACTACTAATTTATGCCAACATTCAAACTCATGATTTCAGACATTAAATCTAACTTCAGGTTTAATCCCATCATGCTGGTTTTATTTTGCTTCTGAAGGATGACGACACAGTTGTAAATTATACCGCATAGTTATAATAATAGATAAAATAATTAACGAGCGTCGTCATCGAATTAGCTCTTGCGCAAGCTCTTTGTGGACTAATCTTGCAGGAAAATCTCGGTATTTACCGACAAAAAAAAAAACTCTGTCAATCTCCCAGAAGACTTGTATTTTCGGCAATTATCTCCCGAAGAGAAACCTAACAACGCTGTCCATCGATTTGGATCGTGAGTGTAGTAGACTCCAATTATTATGATGAAGATGATGATGCATATTACGCCATGCTTTAGCAAAATGATAAGCATACGGCCGTCGACGTGCGCTGGCAGCAAAGATATCGATCACCGAATCATTAAATGACTTCGACAGGAAAAGCCGACAGATTAGTGATCCCCCAGATTTCAAGGTCTAAAAGTTAATCTCAATATTTTATTTGGAATAAGCAAAGTCAAATAAATTAAAAGAATATAGTGAGAGCTTCTGCCGGACTGCCGGACATAGTGATGAATAAAAATAATTCTACGTCATCGCAGCTGCGATATCAAATCTCTTTCCCCGCATCGGCACCTGCAAATTTCTAGACATAGCATCCAGTATCCAAATTTTTAACCTAACACAACCCAAATACATACCGTAAAGAAAATCTAGAGCAGTAAATGCTCTTAAACCAAACTCAGTTACAATATGGCCTGAATTCAGATTATTCACGTTGCGTTCTTCCACGACGAAAAAAGGGTACTCGGAAATTGACGTGTCGAGGACTGATTCTTCGTCATCCGTATAGTACATCTATCTACTGAACGACCCCTCTTTCAAGAGAACAGTTACAGAAGCAAAGACCAGTAATTTAATAGACTATTCTCCACTTTTTAACGTAATCATGATCGAGAACCTCGAGATAGAGTAACTTAAGCCTCGGTAGACGTTTAAGCATGATGCGGAGAAACAGTCTAAACGGAGTATGATCCAGTCCCGGCATCGACATAGGCTTTTGGTATCGTATACCCTGAGGAAACAGTAAACAAGTCGATTCGACAGGCGAAAGTAATACTTTGGATTGCAACTAATAGTGCTGAAGTTGGCTCAAGATTGACGATGAATTATCTTTCAAGGGCATGCCATCTGATTAGAAAATAAAAAGCTTCCTGACAAAGGGATTAGTAGAATCAGCCAAATCTATCAACAAAGTAAGGATATGCACATGCGAATTTGTACTCTCGTGGCAGTCTCCGCTTTGACTAACAGATCGTGAGGCCACCAGCTCTGCCTGCTAATAAACTAGAGTGGAAATATCAACTAGCAAACTCTAAAGTACCCATCTTGCAAATGCGCCAGGGAGGTGGTGAATATTGTGTAGCTCTGATTCTGTAATGGTGGGCCTGTATCCTGTGACTTCACGCTGTACCAGTATTTCCCCTCCCCCCCCGTAAGCTGTGCAACTAGCTCAAATCATTATAATCCACCTGCTCAATTCCAGTGGCAATAACAGGAAAGCGACGTTTACAGTGGACTTTCATGCCCTTTCGAATTACTTCAGCTTCTTTGCGTGGACGAAGATCGCGAAAATTGAGCGTTAATTTCGGTGTTTTCTGGGTGCGCAACGGTCGCAGGCTCAATTTAGATCCACTGAGCGTCGATAAGATTTTTTTCCGCCATTTTAAAGATGAACAGCAGTGATGAATACCCTGAAGGAGATTAGCAGTGGCCGATGACTAATTAGCGTCATTGCGAACGTTTAATGTCATAATGAGGCTGGCTGGCTGGAGCTGCTGCAGCGGCTAACATCTGATTGATGAGTATCGTCGACTGCACCAGCTCTGCAGACGGCCACAATTTACCAGACTTATCAGCATAGAATACCAGCTAACAAATCTCGTGCCACAGTATTTTATATCGTGCGAATAAAATCATTCTCACCTGCAAAGTCCGCCCCAGTGCTATACCCTGCACCAGGCCCAGCACGGCCCTAGCTTATTTTAAAAGCCGTTTGAGAAAAAGCCAAAAGACAATAGACCTTGAATTGCCAGTATTTTTCATGTATTCTTCTTGCATGGTCCCTTGCTTCGCCGCCTTCCAGGTCGGTGGCGCTGCGTGCAATTGTTGCACTAGCGAGTTGGCGTTGAGTACGTCGATCACCGTTCATCCTGCCCGTATATACATATATACACTATATGTATATACATGAACAGACACCTTCTTCGTGCCATCTGGCCGTCCGTCTCCTGGGCCGCTGACTGATTTGCTCTTGGGCGTCGCCTAGTGATTGATTGGGCTGGAATGCATTTGCCCGCTTATTTTTGCTATTTCAGCATATCTCAGCTATAATTGGCTGGCGGCCGAGCAACCAGCCGAGCAGAGAGAGACAGGTTTGCTAGCGGTCGCTGAAAACGAGACCACCTGCACACGACAGACCCTTTTCGACCATTTTTGATGCAGATAAATTTGGTCGTCGGCAACTGCGAACTGCCGCGCTCTGATGAGAAGTAAGTAAACAGAATCAGAAAAAGCAACCACCAACTGGAAGTGCCTGTGGCTTGCGGACTAGTCCACTTCGTGACAGCAGCTTAGATAATGCGCAGGCTAGTCGCTTACATCAGCCAACAGCGCCAACTAATCTGTTAGTCATCATGAAATGTGATATAGAGTTTGCGCCGGCAGACTCGAAAGCAGAGGAAGGTTGGTCTACACAAGCAGTTTAGATTCTCCTCTTGTGCAACCCAGTTCGCCAAATCGATCAATTGAGAAGCGTAAATTTATTTTGGGAAATTGAGCGATGCTCCGAGCGCGAAATGGCTCGTGCTGTGGTAGGAGGCGTGAGACCAGGTAAGGGGGGCCCCGAGGCTGAGAGTGCTTTGCGAGCCGGTTCGTTTTCTCGCCAGTTTGGCAATCAGCAGAGGCAGGCAAGGCCTCCGGCTGCGATTGCAATGCTCCTCTGCGAAAATGCTTGTCGCGCCCACCACAGACTGTCGCGCGGGCAGCAGCGGCAGCAGCGGCAGCAGCGGCAGCAGCAGCAGCAGCAGAGCGAGGTTGTAGAGAGCATTCGAGTAGGTGGTACTGGAACGGCAACCCTCTCGCTACGCTCTTTGTTTTAGTGGACACTACTCGCCTGCACTCGCCAAATCAGGCAAAGCGACCGGACTTGCTCGCGCTGAGAATGGCAGAGAAGCTTAATCTAATTGGGAATGTTGATTGTTTAATGTTAAATGCTAAACGCTAATATCCGACTCTCGGCGCGCCTCGTGAAATTGTGTAAACAAGAAAGATTTAACATGGAATATATTTGCTCGCTTCCAGCCTCGTTTGGTAGCAGGCGGATTCGGTGCTCTTTGCGAATGCACGCGAGCAGACGCAATATAAGCCTTTAGCGCACGCGCCTTCTAATCCGTGGTTATACGATCCTGCGGGCGAGAGGAGGGCCATTTACAAGCCGGCCTAAGTAAGCCTTGTATCTGCTGCATGATAATCGCGACGCGTCAATGTAGATATGCAGTCTCTCGCCGTCGCAGCTTCAACTTCAGCTGCATCTCTCCGACTCTCATCAGAGTAGCTACAGAGTGAGAGATGAGATCATTCTGCGTTCCATTGCGCGGCGGAGCGACGACTGCAAGACTGCCCAGTTGACGCAAAATAAGTTCAGCTTCATTCGCAGTTCCCGGAGATTGGAATATATCAAGGCAAATCCAGCATCGTATATACTTACTCATCTCTAACATAATCGTCGTATCTGGCTTAACGCAGACGCAGCGACTGGCCCCCTCATCCAGCCTAACCGCACGCGTCATAGTGTCCGGTGGCCTTCTCGCCGTACCAACCGGTCACCGGCGTCGCAGATTGCTGCTGCTGCTGCTGCTGCTGCTGCTGCTACTATTACTTGCCATTGCGAGGTTCAGATACGGCGCAGGTCAAAGTCGCGCGGACGTCATCCTCCTCATCGCCGTTCGAATCCTGCTCGTCGGTACGAGCCGTGTCGGTACCGGTACCGCTGCTGCAGGGCTAGGGCTATCATGTGCCAGCACATGCCTGGCCAAGTCTGTCACCCAGTCCGTCTGCGGTGACCACGCAGCCCTAGCCCATGATGCAGCACAAGTGCGCTCTCGCCGCCGCCCGCCTTACTTCATTCCCTACGCCGCCTTCCTTCTTCTCTTCGCACACCAACCGCGCTCACGTAGCCCACGCCCCCCCCGCCGCCGTCACGTCACACCAGCTTCTTGTCACTCTGCCGCCGCGCGTTCCTGCCCGCTGCCCGCTGAACGCCCCGTCTGTCCGTACAAAGCACCCCGCCAGCCTTCGAGGCTCCGCCGTCGCCGCCGCTTCCGCCTCTTCCTCGTCTCTCTTCTCGCAGTCCGCGCCCGCAGCTCCTGGCACTCCTCTTTCTCCCAGTCGCTCGTTTTCTTCAGCTCTTTGCTTTCGCCTTGATTGCCTCCGCAGCTCTTGATCTTGATCCGCTCTAGTCCGTCGCAGCCCCCTGCCGCCTCTGAAACGCCGCCATCAGCAACCTCCAGACCTCTTTCACACACACAATCACAATGCGATCAATAAATCGCGCTTTCCTGCTCCTTCTCCTCTCTTATACCATCGCACTCTGCAGTGCTGCCGCAGATGCACCATGTGAGTCTCCTCTATTTTGCCGTCTCTTGTTCTAGCTGTTCGCGCTCAAGTCCACACGGGTCTGGTTATTTTTCTATTCCTTGTCGCACCACTCCTCTCCGCAATTCAACACCGGAGCCGATCTTTTTGTCTCTTTTCTCTTGCCTCTCCAGTCTTTATCTCGTCAAATCAACTCTTTTTCTCTTTATGATCTCGACTTTCCTTTCTCAAATCAAAACCGTTGTGAACTCTTATCTCAGACTTTTTTGCCCAGGATTATGTAATCAATTGTTTCTGGTGCATGTTCAGCCTCGCCGCCTGGGCCAATCGTCTCCACTTTGCTGCAGCATTCCAGTCACAGCGCAATGAAAGGCCAAAGACCATCTACAGTGTGATTTTTCGCCAAAATAAAAGCAGCTAGACTAACATTTTTATTATTATTCGCCTGTTTGCTAATTATTCTTCTTATTGACAGCATGCTACACACCCTGCATAGAGAACACCAAAATCATATCATATTGCAGCAGAGACGACGTCGAGTGCTACTGCCGTGACGAGTCATATCAGTCCGCGCTCTATGGTTGTTTATATTCACAGTGTACCTCAAAAGAGCTGCCATTTGCTCAAAACATGGCGACCTCGCAGTGCGTCAAGTTCAATGTCCAGCCTGGCGCTAACCCTCATCTCGCAAAGAGATTTGACATTCACAACTTTCAAGCCCTAAGCGGGTCGGCAAGCCATTCATTGTCTTCCACCAGACTATCCTCTTCAGGTTTCTCGTCGGGCATGCATTTCACCGCATCGTCGGGCCTACCACATGTGGCGAGCTCGTCGGCGTTCTTCGCTCCTGCTCCTGCTGAGGGCAAGCACATTGTTAAGCGAATGACGACTCTGGGTATGAATGAGTGTGGACAGTCTTGCTTCTACTCAAAGCTGTTAGTGGCTGGCTGCGATCCTAATGACCTGACTTGCGTCTGCTCGGCAGCTTACTTTAACGCCGTTACTGATTGTTTGGTCGATCACTGCTACGATCAAATTCCACTAGCATTCAAGACTCGACTAGATCTCTGCTCTGCTCAGCAGCAGATCTATTAAGCCTATGTCTTTTTGATTGTTCAGCGTTTTTCTTTTTTTGTTTGATTTTAAGTGCGTGTATGTCATGCTATGTCGTCTTTGTCAATTGATTTTTTTATTGTTTTGGGTCTTTCTATGTTTTCATTCACCAATTTGACCATGCTTTTCTAATGAGACTCTAATTGAGTGATGGGGAGTGGATTGATATTTGCTTGCCTTTGCTGTGTTATATTTTCGTTTATCTTGTGTTTTTAATGAGTTTGGGGTCCTTTGCTTACCTTTGTTCAATTTCTTTTTATTATTTTTATTATTACTCTCCTTTGCGGCTCTGTCCATTAGTAGCTGTTGCAAGCATTTAAGGCGACGGTTATTTATGTCGTTGATGTTGTAACATTGAATTGGGATTGCCTCTTTTTTTCGTGTATTTTTTCTCTTCTTTTTCCCTTTGCTATGTGTTTTAATATCTTCGCTATAGCTATTTCTTTTTATTTACTCTGCTAAATTTTTTTTTTACCTCCCTTTTTATTATTTCACACTTGGTTATAGAATTTTTCTTTTATCTGTTATCCTTTTTTATCAAATTCTCTGTGTGTAAATGTTATCGGATTTTAACTTAATAGTCAATTTTCACCTTATTCTTCGTCTTTCATTGCCTCTCCTTGCTACTCTTTTATCTATCTATTGGTCTTTTCTATGAGAACAAAAGAAACAATAGGAAAGCATCATTTTTTATGCTCTCTATTTACAATTTCTTCCTACCTTTTTTGTGTTGAATGAGTTTTAGTTATTTGAGAGAAGAAACATAGGGAAAGGGCGGGGGCGCCTTGCTGCAAAACTGAAGTGGAGAACTCTTTAGCTTTAGAAAGGATGATAAAAGAAAAGGCCTTGTTAAAGTGCGTATGGGTGTATGGGTGTGTGTGTGTGTGTGTGTGTGTGTCTGTTTATTTAGTTTTACTTATAAGGGAATTTCCGATCATTTATTTTCATTGTAAAACGGAGGAGAGCCAGAGTAAGAGTAGAAGCAAACAACAAAGGAAGTATTGAGCAAGGCAAAAGTGTGCGTGAGTGTGACAACAACACGAAATGACTATCTCAAGACAAGTAAAAACTCATCATCATATGACGAAAAGAAAAAAAATTGCTGGATATGAGTGTGCTCAGGGAGGGGGGGGGGGAGATCGAAAGAGTGACTGACAAGTTTTATGATGGTAAATACGGCAACCATGCGACATATTTAACTTGAATCTCAATTCTACGGACTCTGCGTAAGAGCGGTAATGAGCTGATAATTTCGAGATAGTAGTAAATGGGAATGGATTATTTGTCAAACGTATTTTGAAATATTTATTACATAGATTGGAAAAATTACAGGAATGCGACAGCAACAGCGAAGGGTAAACAAAAAGTGAACAAGGTGATGATGTCGCGTGGCCGCACTTCATTTCATTTCGCTTGATTTGTGTCCGAACAAGTTGAACAACTTTCATCCTAAAATTATATTGCGTCGTGGTAAGAGTTATCGCGTAGAAATATTGTAGAAATACAAAGTGTACAGTATACAAGTGCCGTTGGGTGTTTAAAGTTGCTGCCTCGTGGCGATTAATAAAGCAAGCGCGTGGCAGTTAAGTTGAGCAAAGATCGAGTAAAGAGCACTCAAGACAGCAGTAGCAGTAGAATCAACACAGAACAGGACAGCACGGCAGTAAGAAAGAGATGGTGGACAGCACGATGATGGTGAAGAGCACTGCTAGATATCGGCAAGAGTCAACAACAGTCACGTGTATGGCATGACGTAAGGCAGAGGCGGAAGTTGAGACTTGTCTGAGAAGATCGATTCGTGCTTTTCTATTTTCATGCAAGGCCATTGATATCACAGTTCAATGTGGTAAATATCACGCAAGAAGCAGGAGTGGGTCATTATAAAATTGTGGATCGAATTTTGCATTAACAAGTATGTCAACACTGCAAAACTCCAGTGGTTCTACTCTAGGCTATTGAAATACTCCCGGAATTAGCTAGGTGCCTCGTTAGCGGCGGTCTTCTGCAGCAGTCTGCAGCAGCGACAGCGAAGGAGAGATAGCGCGGAAGCCATTCAGACTTCGCGGAGATTCCTCCTGCTCTCTTTTTCTGCGCGAGCATGTCCGTCGGTGCTCTGCTCGAAGAGCAGCACAAGTCAATGGGATTGGCCGACGACGTGCAGTTGCACTGGGATTTTCAGCTAATTTCTCTAACCAGCAGATGCACCGATACAGCCATGATTATCGGGCGCAATAATCACTAGCTAGTAGTCGCAACGTTAAAAGACAGCTGGTGCCTTGCAGCAGCAGCGGCGGCCGCTTCGCACGGGCACAGGCCGAATGCTCGACCGCGGCGGCTTTCTGTAGCTGATACCGCCGCTGTTGTGTCCCTCTTTTTCCAAAACGCGGTTTGCGTCCAAAATCGATTTTTGACGCGAGCAGAAAATCACAGACAATCACCGATCACAGATTTAGTCAAGGTGGGCGCGCGCTGAGGCTGGTGCGCGTGGCTTGCTGATTCTCAGTCAATGAGGTGCGACTCATTTGCTATGAGAAGCGGCGGCGGTGCGTGCTGACTCAGGTTTTCCTCCCCCTCTCAACTCTCTTCATCAGGCCCAACAAACCCAGTCATCGCAGACCACCCCAACCGCAGCGCATTCGCAGATATCAGAAGAGAGAAGAGAGAAGATAGAGATAGACGATAGACGATAGACGACGAGACGACTACTAATTGACTGTTCTGTTCGGCACCAACAATCAACACACAAAATGGCCTCGCTCTCCTCCTCCGTTCTGCGCTTGTCGCGGCCCCGTCTGCTATCCTCGCTCCAATTCACACCAAAGGCCACGTTCAAAAGCGACGCAAGCCAGAATCTTGCCGCAATCGCCGTTCCTGAAGACCACCAGCAGCACGTCGACCCTCCTTCGTTTGGGGAAAAGAAGAACGAGTCTGTGCTTGGCCGGGCTTTAAACGCTGCCGGTCCCAGAAATACCTGGACTAAAGACGAGATCCAGGAGATTTACGAGACTCCTTTGATGGATCTTGTGTATCATGCCGTAATGCCCATCCTCTTTTCTCTTGGTCTTTGTCATCGATCGCATCTAATATCTCATTTTACTCGTACTAGAGCACTGTTCACCGCAAATTCAACGACCCATCCAAAGTCCAACTCTGCACTCTTCTCAGCATCAAGACCGGCGGCTGCACCGAAGACTGCTCTTACTGCGCCCAATCGTCTCGCCACGATACCGGTCTCAAAGCATCTAAACTCGTAAATCTCGGATCTGTCCTTCGCGCCGCTCGCGAGGCTCGGGATAATGGTTCTACAAGATTTTGTATGGGCGCCGCCTGGCGTGATATGAATGGTCGCAAGTCCAACTTGCGAGATATTAAAGAGATGATTACTGAAGTTCGTGGAATGGGTATGGAAGTTTGTGTTACTCTTGGGATGATCAATGATGCGCAAGCAAAAGAGCTTAAAGACGCTGGATTAACTGCTTATAACCATAACGTTGATACTTCTCGTGAATTCTATCCTAGTGTTATTACGACTCGTTCTTACGACGAACGTCTTAATACTATCGAAAACGTCGATCAAGCTGGTCTTAGTGTCTGCTCTGGTGGTATTCTCGGCCTTGGAGAAAAGAAGGAAGATCATATTGGTCTTTTGTATACTTTATCTACTTTACCTTCTCACCCTGAATCAGTTCCGATCAATACCTTAGTTCCTATCCCCGGAACACCCCTCGGTGACAACAAACCTATCGAATTCAAATCTGTTCTCAGAACGATCGCAACAGCGCGTATAGTCATGCCAAAATCAGTAATCCGTCTTGCCGCTGGTCGCATTACGCTCGATGATGAAAAGCAAGGTCTTTGCTTTATGGCCGGCGCAAATGCTATCTTTACCGGTGAAAAAATGTTAACTACTGATTGCTCAGGTTGGGATGAAGATAAGAGATTGCTTGATAGTTGGGGCCTTAGTCCTTTGAAATCTTTTGAAAAGGATAACTCGAACCCTACAATGTCGGACAAGGATATTGATGAGAAGCAACCTTCTGCTTTGTTTGGAACTGAGCGATCATTTGAGAAGGCTACTAAGGCTTAAACTTATATATATATATATGCAAATTTTTGTTTTGTAATATTTGTGATGTAGCCGGTACGAGCTTTCAGGCGTGTTTCCTTTAATGCACTCTAGATATAATATCGTTATTTATAAACTTTTATTTTATAAATTATAATTATTATTCCCCTTATTTTGAATATTCTAGTTTTGATGAGGTAGTTAACCCCTTATCCTCATCGGAAACCAAACACGGATACACAAAACAGCCAAGCGTCTCCCTTCCATAAACTCTTTGCAAAATAAGTGCAATCCGAGTACATTCATCATCAGTTTCACAAGCCAATCTGAAATTATATGACTATAATTCGTAATCCACCAAAATAATCTAGCGAGAAAGTATCTTACTTATCCCAAAGTATGGATAAAAATCGGCGAGAAGAATTTTTTCTTGACCGTTGCGGATTACGCGATGGCCCGATCTTGTGAAGATAATCAAGAACCTGTTTGAAAAGTATATACGACCTGACACAAGAATAAAACAAATACAGAAAAATTAGGATTTTGTGACCTTGATTTTTTAAAGGATTGTGAAGTTAGAGGTTGATGTTACGTAGCTGGAGTGAGCGCAAGGAAGAGGTATAGGTGGGGAAAAAATATGCGCAGGGATGTATCTCTCTTCCTTCAACCTCTTGAGTCAAAAGAAATATGCTTCTCAGGTTGAAAATTGTTAACAATGGCATCTTTAACAGTATCAGTAGCCTCCTTTCCAACCTCAATAATCTCACTCTTAGCTTTCAAAGCAGTATTATCTAGAACTCCCCTGGCATCACATTCCTCAACTGTCTTTTTAGCCTTCTCAATAGTTAACTGTATAGTAATATCTTAATCCTCTCACATTCTTCAGAAGAAATTTTTTTTTCTCAATTCCTTGTTCGATTACTGCTTTTTGATTGAACTTTCCAGTTATTGATGAGTCGTCGTCCGTGGCTGAATTAGGAATTGATGTGATATCAGGTATCACTGGCAGAAATGCCAACATCAGCAGCACAAAATTTCATAGGAGAATAAGGAGACTATATCTCCATCGGCATTACATTCAATCTTATCATAATCATCCTCCTTCGAAACCCTTCCATGAAAAACTCCAGTCTTTGCTTGCAGCATTCATTAAATCTCCTTTAGACCCTTAATTATGTTCCCTTTCATTTCATATTTTGCTTCATCTAATACAATATTATAACTGCATTCCGTAATCTATCTTTTCTTCTCTGTCTGCGTTGAAAATAACCAGTCGAGTAATGGTTACACACCTCAATCACTTTTTCTTGCATTTTTTTGACAAACCAGACAACCTTGATTAGGAGTTAGGAGATTATATAAAATATTATAGAATATATTGCCACAGTCAGAATATACCTTTGGATGAAGTGAAACGATTGTAGATTTGTAAATAACTTTTTGAATTAGGATTTGATACCATGAGATAATTTAAAAATTGTAGTCGATGGAATTTGTCGGCCATTGAAGGTTTTCGGAGGTTGTTGAACAGAAATAGAGGTATATTCTTTATCCTCCTAAGTTAAGAGTGATTGTTTCTCAGGCGACACAGACACAACAGAATCAGTAATAATATCTTCAGAGGTTCAGGGAAATTGAAGAATGCAAAACATGAAATAAAATTTTCTCAGAATCTATCATATTATCAGCATCCAATAATCTCAACTTCATTATTAAAACTCTCATCGATATTATTTCTTGCTAAAAGAGCAATAGAAGTACATCATCCACCTTTCTTTACATGAATAGCACGATCACTAGAAGCAGTTAAACCTGAGCTCGAGGATTCAACAGTAGCCTCCTATTGATTTCTTCCTTACTAAAATTAGCAGGAATTTCCTCTGTAGAATAATTGCATAATTTTAAATGTGATGTTCGCGGTTCAAAATCAAATAGTTGCTGCTTGCGGTTGCTATAAGAAGACAATCCAGTTTTAGCTTATATCTTAGAATTGAATTTTGAGCAAAGGAAGTTTAGGTTGGTGAGACTATATATCATATCGTTAGAAATTTCTTGCAACAAAACAAATAATATATAAGAGACGTCACTTACGACAGTGGCTGCGTCTTCAGAAGATACAGCATATCTTGACCGCGCCTTCTTCGCCTTTGATTTCTCTCTAAGCGTAAGCAAATCATCCACTGCATCACCTAAATATTTCAAAGGTAAGATGAGCGTAGGGGTAAAAGCTCTTTAAATCGACGAGTTCGGCAGATAACGTAATAGATTTTGAAGATTGTTTCGATGAATTAGCACTAGGCGTTTAAATGTCAGATATAATACTCTGCTTTCATTGCTGTTCTTTCATAGAAAATCTCAGAAATATAACAAGACCGAGAATAGCCACAGTTAAGCTCGACAGGAGAACTCTGGCGCTTGATTTGAATTGACCAATTTGGAAATCATCAACTCTCTAAATAAATCATCAGCACGTGATCAAACGCCGCATTTATTGTGGCTCACTACAGATTACTCCATTGAAATTCCGACTCTTTCGCTACTTTTTGAGGTATGAATTCTTAAGTGAGAAATTTGAATATAAACGGCAAATTATAAAGTCGTGACGAAAATCCTGGTCTCTGTTTGTTTGGTTACAATCTTGTGATTTTTAATACATTTAAGGAAAGGAAGAATATACGCCAGGATGACCTCAAAGCAATCACCGGCAACCTTCTCCACTCCATCACCACAAACCAGTCTCCTCTCTCCAGCCTCTCATCTCAACCATCAAGCATTCTCACCAATAGCAGCATCTACTGCCGCAAATGCCGCAAATGCAGCGTCTTCAACGTCCGCATCTATGACCTCTCCACATCATCGAAAACACGGCGACATTGACCCTGCCCTTTCCCTTTCACCATCCGCAATAGCAGCAGCAACTGATGCCGCGAATGAAGATAGCGGATACTTTGATAATCTTGTAGCCGTGAAAAATGGAGTTATATCAGAGGTTAATTTGCGGTCGTATGATCTTTTGGAAGAAGGAAGTACTACAATGTCAGAAAATGATACGCCTATGAGTTTAGCGATGTTGGGAGCTGTGAAAGGAAAACGACATACTCGAATCTTTTGAGTGCATTAAGTGCGTGGAATAATATATGTTAGATGGGTTTTAAGGGAATATGGCGTTTTTATGGGGGGCGCATGGAGCTGCGGTGTATATTACCTGGCTTACTTGGTGCTCCACTTTATTATTGGCATAGTCGGATTCTGGTGTACATATATATGGCGCATAATTTGTCACGATAAAAAATAGGCGATGTGATTACGTATATAAATCTCTTATAGTTATATGCTCCAGCAATTAACAGTGTTAATCCCACCCGTGAATCTCGACCCGATTATCGAGTAAGAAATTTGATAAAATCTGTGAATTAAAACAAAACAAAATACAAAATTTGCACGCGCCAAATTATAAACATCCCATCTCGTCTCAGCTCGCCTTTCCAAAATTCCTGCCTTAATATAGAAAAAAAAAGTAAAAACCTGGAAGTGATCGAATAATATGCTGCTCTCCCCGTCTATCTTCCTTTATTCGTTCTCTCTTGATTTTGTATTTTAAATTATGCAGTACCCTAAAATGAATTACACGATTAGTATAATTAACGTTCTGATTACAAAAGGAAGTCATCATTACCTCCAAAAACTTGTCAACGAAATTCTTGCGGGCGAAACGCTCGGGAAACTCCTCTTGGGTGAAGTACTTGTAAAGCTGCGCCTTCTGCTTCCAGAAGTTCACGGTTTCCTGTATATCCATTACGTTAGCCCATAATCCTCTTTTCTATCCTTTTGCAACATTCAAAATAATAATAACGCACCTGATACTCCATATTTCCCTGGGCAATCAAGATAGAAATTACGGGCAAGCTAGTAACATATCGCTGACGCTCGAATTCTTGTCGTAACTTTGATCTCCCAACAGCGAGTGGGATATCGGCCTGATAGAGACGAAGGATACCAGGAACCTATTCAATATTGATGATTAGCCATATTTCTCTATGATCTCAGAACAATCGGACCATCATCAACAAAGCGGCCATTTCTCTCTTGACTTCAAAAAAACTCAATTTCTCCGCGTGATAGATGAATTGCTTGCATAGTTCCCGCTTTAAGAAATAATTCAGTCATACCTGTCTCAGAAATTGACGGTAGAGATGGATAGTCGCAGTCTTTGATTCCGCAAAATTCGTGTATACTCTGGTGGTAACCGCGAGGTTAGTCGGTCGAATAGCCATATCGTATTATTTTCTATAACATCCACAAAAACAAGGTCAGTCCTCTCTTCTTCCATCGCTTACAAAAACCAGAGCTCTCAAATGTTAACATACATTCAATCGATATATTCAAAAGATAAAGACGCGGAATTGAAATCGCTGAATCTCGGACCTGCTTTGAGGAAGGTTGACTGTCAACCGAATTTAGACGCAGCTAATTCGTTCAGGAGAATGCTCGGAACACATGTAAGCCCTAGCTGGGGCTTGTAGAGAGTTACGTATAAAATTAGGTAAGATTAAATAGCCGAGCCGCACACTTCTGGTTCCTCCATCGGACATCGACACTTATCGACAATTATATAGATTCGTGGAAATTCTTGCTTCTGTGTCTTGCTTGTTCTAGTCTTTGATAGATTCTCCCTTGATTTTTGTATTTACGCTGTATATATAACTAAGATGCTGTCGACAAGTTTACGAGCCGGCCGAAGTGGATCCAAGGCAGCACTCCCGCGCTGCAATCCAAGATTAACTATTCGACAAATATCAACTTCTAAGGAGGAGCCTAAAGAATTGCAATACCTTAAATTTGATCCTCCAAAATTGAGCAGCGGAGACAAAAAAAAAGTTGCGCCGATGATTGTGTTGCATGGATTATTGGGGTCGAAGCAGAATAATCGCGGCGTTTGCAAGTACGCATTTATATTATTCGGATGCCACATATCATCCATACTAATTTATCTTTCTTTCTAGACGATTTGCTAAAGACTTAGAGACTACTATTTATGCTGTCGTATGTTTAAAGCTTTTGCTCGTATATTCGTTCCAGTTTATACTAATCAGATTTCCGGCCAGGACCTACGAAATCACGGCGACAGTCCCCATTCCCGAACTCACGACTACAAAAATCTAGCTTTAGACGTCGAGCATTTTATCGAAAAGCATATAAAAGAAGCATCGGTCGTATTAGGACATTCTATGGGTGCCAAGACTGCTATGGCTGTATCGCTGCGTCGACCTGAGCTTGTCGATACAATGATTTCAGTCGATAATTCACCAATCGACGCTAGACTTAGCTCTGATATTCCAACATATGTTCAGGCGTTGAGAACCATTGATCGCATGGGCTTAAAGTCTACGAGAGATGCATTCGAGGTACTCGGCAAATATGAAAAGGTCAGACCCGCTAGTCACTTTTATAATGTCCAAACTTTCGTTAGCTAACAACTATTCAACAGAGCGCTGATATTAGACATTTCCTACTAACAAACGCAATCGCAAAACCGGACGGAACAGTAGGCTTCCGTGTCCCTCTTGATATTATCTCACGCGCCTTGGATCATATCGCCGAATTTCCGTTTGAATCAAGCAAAGTTAGATATTCTGGACCAGCTTTGTTTGTCCGAGGTACTCGATCTCAATAGTACGCCTTTCCTACTCATGCATCATCTCGATTCATTGGTTGATTGTGAATTAATAAAATCATCATGTAGTGTCCCTGATGAGGCTATTCCTACCATCGGTCAATTCTTCCCTAAATTCGTCTTAAAAGATGTCGATGCTGGACATTGGTGTAAGTTGTCGTATTTCACTGAATACGCAACATTCGACAGAAGGCTAATCTATTGTGAATTCTAGTAATCTCTGAGAAGACAAACGAATTTATTAAGATTGTGGACGATTTTCTACTCTCAGAGTAATTTCATGGTCGTTGATATAAGGACAAGGACCTTCGGCATTTTAATCGCTTTGCGCAACAGAAATTTTTGTATTTAAATTACAGATACAAACTACATCTTTGCATTTGAGATAATTTATCAATTCATTAATCCAATTTTTTATTAGACTTTTGAGTCTCCATGTACACCAAGAACATATACAATGTGTCTTAACAAAATAATGCAACATACACAAACACTACTTTTTAAGCAACAACCGCCCTGTTTAAACCTCCTCAAGAATGGTCTCCTTGAACTCACGATCGACCTTCTTTCCAGTCTCAGTGGAGCCGGATCCTTCACCGTGGAGAGCAAGAAGAGCACCAAGGTCGAACTTGGGCTGCTTCAGAAGCTTGACCTTGCGGATGTAGACGTTCTGGAGGGGGTAGATTCCGTGGGTGGCCTTCTCAATCTCCCGGCCAATAACCTCAGGAATGAGCTTGGCAGTGAGCTGAGCAAGAGTACCGCTTGAAGCCTGGCGAGTCATAATCTCGGTCATCTTCTTTCTGATCTGACGAATCTGTGACGACTGAGCGTAGGTAGTCTTCTTAATCTGGTTGCTGGCCCGCTTGGTGAAAGCGATGGCGAAAAGGCGGATAAGGTAGTCATCGGTGGTCTTGACGGTAACGTTGGCCTCGATGAGGGTCTGCCACTTGCGGACAAGGGATCTCAGCTTGTCCGAGGTGAAGTCAAGACCGTGGAAGTTGGTGAGAGCGTTCTTGCCCTGGACTTCGTCGACGCGGAGCTTAACCTTGCGGAAAGCGTGGTCCTCGGTACCACCCTGGAGATCAGCAAGAGAGACCTCGAAAATACGGCCCTTAAGGGAATCGGTGGCGTTCTTCAAACCGGTGGTGCGGTTGACAAGAGTCTTTCCAACATCACGGTTCTCGAAAACGGTAGGAGCCTAGAAAAGACTACAATTAGATTCCATCCTTTCGACAAAAACTCTTAATCTGCTTCATTCCAATGAGTTCAATTCATTGCTATATTCGATTCATACCTTCAAGTTGTACCAGTCCTTGCGCGAGAAGGGGTCGACGACTTTCTTCTTGATTCCCTTCTTTCCCTTACTCAATCTTTTGTTCTTTCCGACAGCTGCATAATTCCCAAATCGTTAGAAAACAAATAAAATATAGAATAATAAGCAATGCAAATGCGTTCTGATCGCATTCAATGAGATTGAGGCAACATACCCATGGTGTTCTACTTCAACAACGGTTGGATGTGCTGAGTGGAAAATGCTGGTCGAGGATCTGAAGTTCGGTCCCAAAGACGCGGACGATGATGATGGAGCTTCTTGCGTGTCCCGCTCAAGCTGGCGCCGCAATCGTGACTGCTATTTTAGATTGTAGGGTTGTAAGCCCTAGTGCACGTGATTAGATCATGAGCCGCATGGAGGTACCAGCCCCCTTTCGGCTGTGCGTTTTCAGAGCTGGGAAGTGCCACCTGTTTTTGGGGCGGGTGCGTGGAGCGGGGCGGATCTGAGTCTGTGCCCGACAACGATGACTTGCGATAACACCACGTCCTTGCCTGCTTTTGCCTAAGTCCTGTCCTCTTTTCACGCGTCGGACCGGCCGACCAGTGATGATCTAATATCACCCGTGTGTGTTTCTCATCTGTTCCCGGTATTTATCTCCGAACCAGCCCAAGGCCAATAGTGCAGCATATCGGATTTGTCCAGCTTCGTCGAATTCAAAGCATATCAATTCGTATCTCGCGTGCCATGCCGGCCTGATTTGCACCTCTGCTCTCTCAGCAATACGCCCGTATTCTTGCTTGCTCTGCTAAATGTACTCGCGCAGCGGTCTAATGAAGTCCGGACCCGGCCAGCAGACTCAGCAGCCACGGTCAGGTGCTGCTAGCGCATCTCAGTCCTCTTCGTCCGGACCGCCGCAACTCATGCAAAATGCTCCGCAAAAATACGCCAGGCAGCCAGCTCAGTATCCTACTGCATCGTCCTCGCAGCAGCCGCAATCAGCCGGATATAGTGGTGGTGGCCACCACTTCCCCCTACATATCTCGTCTGCTCATAGTCAACCGCAGCAACAGCTACAACAGCAGCAAAGGCGGCATCTTGCATCTCCTTTTCCTGTGACTCATCATGGACCTGCAACTCCGGGAACGCCAACCGCAAACTCCGCTGCGAGTCCTTCTGCTCGTATTATGCAGCCCGGCTCAAGTCTAGGGCGCGACGACAACACTCTCAAAATGTATTATATGTCTCCTCCAGTTGATATATTGCCCCTTTCAAAAGATAGTGCGGAAGGTAAGTGCTGCTGTTTTACATAACTTGAATTTGCGTTCTGACTTGTGCATATAGCTGGATATCCCGACTTCTTCCCATGGAACGGAAATCATGCTGAGGACCAACTGACACAAAGCTATATACAACATGGCTATGAGGATAAGCCGTATTTGTCGGTATGTACTATGTCTTTTTTAACCGAGCTTTTGTTGGGTAGTGCTGGATCATATACTAAGTCAGCAATCAGAACGAGACAGGGTCCGCTCGACAAACATTATACGCCGCTCTCCGTCAACGGGCCACTTTGAAATCGCTATCCTCATTCATGATGTCGGCCATGGATAAACGACAAGAATTGAACAGAATAACATCTCAAACAACATTCAAACCCCCACCCCGCGTGACTTTGACGGACCATAAACGTGAGGCGTGGCTGCGCGATCTGGCCACGCCTTCTGTACCCTTACGGCGACTTTCTCGAGCAATTCCGCATATTCGAAATCGTATTCTAGTAGAGCAATGCTGTAATAAAGCTGTACCTATAAACCGAGCGGTATGGTTTGCTCGTTGTGTTGGTGCTAATGAAATTCGAGGCCTCAAACGAAAGGGAAATAATGCATCTACTGCTGATGCTGAAGCTCAATGGGTACGTGAATGGACTGTTCAACTTGCTGGATTTTTAGAGAAAGTTTTAGCAGAGTGTGGGCTACCTGCCGAATCAATTGGGAAGCAGCAGGATGCATCTACGAAAACTCAAAATGCAAACCAAATAATACAGAATTGGAAGTCTAGAGCGGATTATGTGTGAGTAGATGCTTCAAGTTTCATTAGAACTTAACCGAAAACTAATATTTTTTGATTTTGATCTTTAGTCTCCGATTCTCATCACATCTGTACTCCGAAGATCTTATAGACAGAAGCTATTTTCTGGATTGGATGATCACTCATTTTGAAAGGAGCACTATTCCGCGCACACATCTATCATTATTAGTACTGGGTATATTCTGGCAAAAATTACTAGAATATCCAGCGAAGTGCAAGAAGCTTGCAGAAATCCTTCTTACGCGATTCAAGCAAATTTCATCCGAGATTGAAAATAATAAGTCACCACATTCGGAATTAGAACAAGTACTGTTGTACAAAGTCGCTACATTTATTTGGGAATTATTAAGTCATTTTGCTGAGCCATTCGTGATGCCTGAGAACTGGTATTTTGTTCGACCGATTCTACAAAAAGCTATACATTTAGCCGATGTCGAGACGGCAGTTGCCGATAGAGCATTTGAAGCTGTCGCAATGGCAAATATGAGTCTTTCGCGTCAACAATCGTTGTTGGAGTACTCAGGGACTTCATTAAGGAATTCAGAAGAAGAGCAACGTGAACGGTTAGTAGCGGTGCTGCGCGATGCTCCATTACCATACGACGTCGATCAAGTGGCAGAAGAGCTCATCTTAGCAGCATCTATGCCTCCATCATGCTATGATGGGAACGATCCCCGACAGCTAGTCGATGTTTTATGCAGATGGGCTATATGTGGACCAAAGGGCGAACGCGATCATGTTGATCTCATAATTTCGGTATTCAAAAAATGGTCAGGTCTTGGCAAACCTGTATTCAACGCTCTATTTTCTTTTTTTGATACATTTCTTGATTTGACAGATATAAATCAAGAAATGGCTAAGCTATTCCTCTCACAACTAGTTGAAAAATATGTTTTACTATCGGATGTTTATATTCGAAAAGTTATTGCGCGAGGAATATTTTTACTGCCAAATTTGAAACAACAGGCTCGATGTCATGGTTTCGTGCTAAGGTATTTGCCCTTGGATAACTATCCCATCTCTATACAGAATCAAAGACATGTTCTCTTGGAAAGCTGCCCGCCATATGAATTACCGCAGGATTCATCATCCAATACATCTTCTATATCGACCTCTATTCCTCATCAGCAGGAAGAGACAACTGCATAAGTACATATCAATTATTTACAAAAACTAGATTTGCATATTAAGAAAAGAGAGAGGCTATTTTTTCAGGGACTGGAATTGTTTTTTTGGAGTACTTGCGTTTAAAGTATATATTGTGTAGTAATTTCTTTTGTTCATGTATATGTTCTCTGAAGCTCTTAGTTGTTAACTTGTAGGCATACTTCTATGTATCATATTTTTGAGATTTTTTAAATGCCATTGATATTGGATCGTTGATATATTCAAAATGTGCTCTTTTTTAATCAATTAAGCTCTTTATCGGCTAAATATACGATATAGGGTAAAAATACATAATTCCGTAACATAATTTGATTACATAGAGTGGCCACACTTCCTCGATTAAACTATCTATCTAGTAATAAATCGAATGTGAAAAACAAAACCGGCTATAAGCCATATAATATAAACCGACCAAAACCAAATAATTATTTCAAAACCAATTCTCCTAACCGATATACAAGGATAGAAACACAAAAATTAGCATCATAATCTCCGCAGCTAGAAGATTTTGGACCGCATCGAGTGCTTGCGCAATTTTTTTCAGAATTAAAGTCCATCACTACGCAACAGAACTTGTGCTATAGCATAGTCAACATCAGACAACTTAAAGACAGGACCGTTACCACTGCATTCAACTTTGCTCATTAGTAGCTTCATAATTGACTCTATCTCGATATGTTCACTTCTAGGATGTGTCTTGATTCGATCCCAGATCTCGCTTGGGCTAACGTAGGATTGCTCAGCTTCAGTCTGCTGGATCAGTTGGGAATGCTGCTTCTCAGATTCTACGCTCATAAATCGCTATATTGAATGTAAGTAACGAGCTTAAGAGTATAACTATCAAAAGAGACGCATACTGGAAAAGAAACTTCAATAGGCGCCGATATAATTCCATGATCATCGCGACGCGTCGGTGTCGATTTAGAGCGCTCACGGTCCGCAGCAGCGGTTTCCTTCAAAATGTTATTCTCAGCCTGGAACCAGTCCAATTCTTTCTGGAGTTTGATATTCGAGCTTTGTAGTTCTTTAATTTTTCTGTCTGCTTCATCTAGCTTTTCCTGGAGTTCTTTGACGTGCTTTTCTCTTCGTTCCCGGAATGCTCGCTATAGAGTTTTTGTTAGCACTGTAAACCTTCAATTGCAAAGTGGCATTCATAAAGAGAAAAGATGGGAAGGAAGCTTGCCTGAGCGGCTCTGTTTTGTGCCTTTCTTTTCTTGAAGGGTGTTAGTGCATTCACTACCAGAATCGGAAAGCAGCTGTCTAACTCACTGATTGCGGATCGTCGTCTTCCATAAACTTCAAATCCTCATCTGCACTTCCCGAGTTGTTTTTGTCTCCACCAAGAGCGCCATTGACTGCTTGATCTGGGGAATTGCTCGAGCTCTGCCCGAACGACATTGGCGGCAAATTTGTAAAAGAGGATTCAGTGCCCAGGACTTCATTCGCTGTGCGCTCGCATTCTTCGATGATTGGCATGAAATCCATATTTCCTTCAGAAATCTCGATCTTGGGAGGACATTCGACATTGTCGCCGTTGACTTGCTGTTGATGCCTGTCTTGGGGGGGCGAGGAGGCGCTCCAGGAGCTGGGGAACAAGGCGACCCGCATGCTGTCGCCTGAGTCGGCATTGAGCATGGCCTCAAATTCCATTTCAGAGAGATCTTTCGCGTGCTGTGGGTTGTGGAACGGAGGAGTTTCCCGCCTTATGGCCTCAGGGGAGACCGCGTGGGTGTTGTAGATGCCGACGTAGTTATTTGCCATTGCGTCGAGCTTGCTATTGAATGAACAGTAAATAGGACAGAGCAGTCGGGCCCGTCCCGGAAGAACAGAATTGAGACCGAGAGTCGGGTGAAGGTGCTATCGAGTCGCCAGTGGGGAGAAGGTGCCAAGTAAGTCTGCTAACCACTCTGGATGTGTCTTCGATGCGTGACCCGAGTGTCTGACGCGTGAGCTGGGCGTCGTACCGGTGGATCGATGTGCAATTGATCAAAGATCTCAATAACGCCTAGCGAGCGTTCAGGTAAGAGCAGAATAGAGAATATCGGTGTCTGGTAACTGTCAGCTACGGTCACCGCAAGGCTGAATACGGGGATCCCCTTTATATGAGCTTCGCAAAGTAAATTAGCGAGTAGTAAGTTTGAACAATGGCGGCCACTTAGCTCAGCACCCAGTTTCTGGTGCTCTCGTAAGCCACCGTGCGTCATTTGCCCGAACTTCCTCGCCCGAGCTCGCGCGGCGGATTCGGCGACGCCTCGGTTAACCGGACTTATGAATAACCATAAACAATCAAGTTTGTAACATACAATGGCGCTGCGGCAAGTTAAATTCTTCTAGAATCAGGCTAGAAGCTGATCATGACGCAAGCCTGACAATAGCTAAGCTTAGGTCGGCCTGTCCTCTTCACTAGCCGACCTGTAAGGTTGTGCGCTTATTTGCGATTGACAGTGACAGTGCGAACTCATGGAGGTGCCCGGATAAGCTTAAAAATGAAAGAAATGCAATATGATATTCCAGACTTGCGATGGTGCAGAATTTCCGATGGGCCAGCTAGTATATCGTCTAATATCCAATGGCAATGGCATTGCTCATTGCCCGCCGCCACTTGTCAGAGTTTGCGCATTGTCGCATAACCTCGCAACCTACATCTAGTTTCCTCTCTGCGTCTGGAAATTGTTTCTGGGTCTAAAGGTGATAGCATGATAGAGAGAAGTAGGACACAATTAACAATCATCTGCCTGCGCTGGGCAATCATCACCTCGTACCACCTGCAGCGAGTTCCACACTCATGTAGACTGCTTGCTGTTTTGAATATATAATGATCAGGAGAGTTACTCTGAATCAACCATTGTGCTTTTGAATTCCCACCGGAAGTCGAGCAGAAGGACTAGAGTACCCCCACCATTTACGTATCCTCATTATTTATTTAATAAGTTGGCTATTACCATGAAAGAGTCTTTTCGGAGATTCTGTAGGCTATGATCCAAGCTCTGTCTAACATTTTGCTATCTTGTTCTCGATTGATATGGCATATTAATCGATGTCAGGATGCAATATGCGCATATATCGTGCCTTGAATTGGTGATAAGGACCGGTAAATATTTCTTTGTGAAGCTTAGTTGGAGACTGTAGTTGTACTATCATTCTCTAGTACTACGACTGCCTTATTAATTCACGCACAAAAGCTGCTTTAAAATGGTTGGTTTTCACGCTATCTGTGCAATACAATTTGGATGAGTGGATTGATAACACTTAAATGTTCAGCTTTCAATCTTTGTTGCATGCACTCTCTTGGTCCGGTTTCAACTTTGCTTCATCCTCAGCGGCAGCAACGAAAACAAGCATCTTGAACGTACAGCGTCCTTGCTACTCCATTATGAATTAAATAAAGCGAGTTGGTTGTCCATTTCAAAACGACCGCACCAAAGCACGACGCTCCTAGCTTTACACGATTTTTTAAAGTAAAGTGATATTCTACCGAGATATTTACAATATCAGATGATTGATTATTGAGATTACAGCGAATCATGCTTCATGGTGATTGGAAACGACCTGATCCACCAAAACAATGGCGGCAGAGTGTCGTTCTTACCTCAATGTCGCTTCACGAAGTCGCCCAACCCGCATCCGATCTTGTGACGAGCGCATTGGATTTGGTCTAAATGCTTTATATGATGGCCATTCAATAGTTTGCTGTCCCAAGAAGCCATTCATGAAGTTGTGCGTGTCGATAGCATACTGCTTGCTCTCCGAACCTTGCCCTTCTCTACTCCCTTGTGCGCATCTATTTCGACTTTCTACTCGTCTTGATGCGTCTAACTTACTTGGCGACAACACCGTACGTGCTACTATGATCGGGGATTTGGCGACGTATGCTCTTGCTTGCTCTTGCTTGCTCTTGTTTGCTCTTGTTTGCTCTTCCTTGCTCTTGCTGTTTTCTCTGGTACTGTTAACTATACGTATAATATTACTCGATCGTTTTTTTTGGTTTTGCGTGAAGAGTGACTGATTGAACTATATATATGCTTTTAAAAATATTCTTTAGATATTAGTCTATTACGCTCAAAGCGACCTACGCGTTTAACCATAACTAAGTAATAGTAAGCGAGGTTCACGATTTCTGCTCAGTAAAATGCTATTAAAGTAATACCTAGGCATCGCAAAGTAACATTACAGAATATACCACAAAATAAAATAAATGTACATTGAAGTGTAGAATGTGTCGACTGGGTGAATCGCCTTCTTAAAACATGTCCTGATAATTTTGTCCCCGATTAGCCGTTCGGGGTTTAGCGCGGATGATATTATCAACACGCAATAATAGCTCTGCAGCTTCTGAAGCACTAGAAACCACAGCCTTCTTAAGCTTATAGCTTTCGACAATCCCAGTCTCTCTCATATCAACGATCCGACCATTGTCGAGATCTAAGCCAGACGTTGTCATGCCATTGTAAATAGCAGATCTCAATTTGGCAACGAGCTCACTTGAATCAAGACCAGCATTATCGACCAAGATAGTAGGAAGCTGGCGAAGAGCGCGAGCAAAAGCCTCAATAGCAAGAGCTCGCTTTCCACTCTCGTTTTGAGCCGCGCTGTCGACTGCCTTTGACATAATCATTTCCGCGCAACCTCCGCCGAGAACGGTTCGGGTCTCGACAACAGTTTGAGATAAAACTGATAGAGCATCGTGCAGAGAACGATCAGCCTCGTCCAAAAGATTCTCAGTAGCACCTCGGAGGACGATAGTGCAAGCCTCGCCGGCAGCAACGCCAGAAAACTTCAGAAGAGTATCCTCTCCAATCATGATTTCTTCTATCAGATCGCAGTGTCCGACTTTAACCAGCTCGGGGTGGTCAAAAGTCGAAGCAATCTCACCGCCAGTAACAAGAGCTAATCTCTCGATTCCATCGAAATCCGCATGTTCAATGGAGATTACACCAGACTCGGCGAAAAGCTGCTCAGGATAATTGTAGATAAGTTGCCTGTTGATAAAGCAGTTGATTCCATGAGCCTTGATCTTCTCAACCTTGGCCTTCATTTTCTCCTGCATAGCACATAAAACGTTAGAATTGTAAACCATTAACAGCAATAAGAAACAGGGAAACGAACCCTTTCAGCTCTCTCGAGTTCTGCTAACTTGCTGGTAGCATCCACCTTCACCCGCGCACCAAAGATCTTGACCTTATCAGTGTCCATAGCTATTAACAGCATTTGTTAGCCTTTTATCGTCTGCCATATCCATATCATATACAATTAAACCAAACTTACGAGTATTGGCGATAAGAATCTTTGCGTTCTCTAATCTCTTGGGCTGGTTAACACCAATCTTCTTATCCATAATAAATCCCTCGTCGAGATACGAGTCAATCAAGCGTCCACCGGCTTTCTTGATAATCTGAATATGATCCAAATCTGTACTGCCTTTAAGTCGCAGAACGGCATCGACAGCAAGCTCTGCAAAATGATCCTTATCCTGACTGAGAACCTTTGAACTCAACGTAGTCTTTGCGATAGCGATGAGATCCTTTCTAAATGCAGCGGGGTTATCCCCATTATCGACCGCAGTCTTCTTCAAGGCATCCAATGCCGCACTACTAGCGATACGATATCCCTCAATGATTGTCTGCGGGTGAATCTTGCGATCAACAAGCTTCTCAGCTTCTCTCAGCAACTCGGCCGCAAGAACCGTAACCGACGTCGTACCATCACCAACTTCATCATCCTGAACCTTTGAGATGTTGACAAGAACTTTGGCGGCAGCGTTATCAAGAGCAATTGACTTCAAAATTGTAGCTCCGTCATTAGTAACCATGACATCTCCGGTTGAGGCAGACTGGAGAAGTTTGTCCATGCCTTTGGGCCCGAGTGTAGTCTTTACGAGATCGCCAACTGCGATAGCGCCAACAAAAGCGGAAAGACCTGTATCAGACAAAAAGGAGAAAAAGTTAGAAACACAATATCGAGACCTGCGCTCATGCTAGAGACTTATGCGCTATCAGTAGCAGATATATTGATATGGGAAGTGATTACATACGCGCATTCTCAGCACGCTCCTCAGTTACTTGATCTCCAAAAATCTGAACAGACTAAATGATGGAAGCAAACATTAGTACACTATTTCGTCGAATAATCCAATTGATAGCAATCCCTGATACATACCATTCCGGATATATGGCGTTTGCGTAGATAGTTCTCACGTTGACGCGTTGTTAGCTAAGGAGAAGCACTCAAGAAATTTGTGCGCGTCTCTACGTGATTAGAGTTTGGAAGTTCCATGAACAAAATTTGTACGAGTAGTGGCAGCTACAACTGAGCTGAGCTCTATTTACATTTATTTCAATGGTTTTGCTAGAATACAGTTAGAACGTATCATAGCCATCATAGAGTAACTCAATAAACGCTTAGTATAACATGTTGTTAAATGGCGATTCATTTTTTGCCGCCTTCTACGTTTTGTCCACTATCTCTATAATACATAAGTATTTATTTCGAAGTTACGTTCGAATACAGTCATATCATATAGCCATCATAAAGTCACTTCAATATACGCCTACTATAATATGCCGTTAAATGGAGATTCAATGGAGGAGCATTATGGAATAATTTTTTTGCCGCGGCTTCTACGTTTTGTCCTCTATCTAGTAGAATACGCTCAGTCAAATCACACCGTTCGTCGAATAGTAATTATGATGAAGTAGAAAATATGTCCTCGAGTAATATGGCAACCAAATTTATTAACAAGTTCAAATCCGCCAGTATTCCGAATCCGAAATACAATTTTGTTGTACATTCCGTTCAATATATTGATCCTATTTTTAACAACCAACATTCACTAAATGCAATGGAACACGATTAGATGTTCAATTTCTTTCGGCGCCACTGTCTTCTCTTTGTGTTGTATCTGCGAGACAAATTCAGTCAATCTCTGCAACTTCAACCTATTAAATCATCTCATTATAAGATTCAGCATACCTGATGGTGTTGTTGGTCTTCAGTCTGAACCACTGGGGAACACGACCATCCTGGTTCTGCGCCTTAGCGAGCTTGACCTTCGTTCTGAATGATTTGTGACTCTATGATGCCTGCGTTAGTATCCACTCGTCACACGGTATCGAAACTTCCAGCTCGCGCAATTAACATCTCAGCACTCTTAAAATCGAACGCAGGAATAATAAATCCAGAATATCAAAGCCAATCAGTCCTAAAGCAAACAGAGAAAGAAACATACCGGCATGTTATAATGATGAACAAAGTCGATGGAGTAGCCAGAAACAAAATCAAGTTCGAGGAGACCGACAGGCGTAGTAACGAAAGCACGGTGGTCCGCCAGAGCGCGGCGGGGCCGGGAGCGTGACTGCGTTTTACCCTATAACTTGTAACCCTACAATACATGTGGTAATGGGTTAGTAACATTGCAGCTTACCTCGTCTAGTTATTACCAACCACTTTGCTCGACTCACGAGGGCCAATTCTAGCTAGTTCATCTGCTGCAAGACCGTCGAGAAGAGCGACTGTGTGAACTGTGACTTTATTTTTTCACCTAGAACTTATATTATGATTATGACTGTCTAAATGTTCTAACTTGCCAGTTTTGACTTCGCATGTCATGGCAGGAGGCAGGTCCCGCTCTTTCAAACTCATCGTCAACTAGTACTCGCATTTCCAACCACATCTCCAAAGTAATTGCAAGACGGTTCACGGCAGCGATTCTTCCTTTAGTAAGGTATTTCTTGCAGATTTAAATTCCCTAAGAGGCCCCTTTGTAATCTTTGAAAAGAGAATTGTGCCTGTTTCAAAAGGTTGCATGGGCTAACGTGTTTCGATATAAGATCTGTGTCACCGTATCTGTATTTGTTAATAGCCTAGATTAATCGATTGATTTTCTTGAGATTAGTTTGATGTGGGTGCATCTTTGAGCATATCGTATCTAATTTTATATTCTGAATTACCCAATATAAGAAAACATTCAACGAACATAGCTTCAAGAGAGTACTAGATCTCTGCGTCCGTCTCTGAAGCTGAATACGAACTTTGTCTTATCATATCCGTTTTAGACCAGAATCTAAGGGAAAGCATCAGTTATTTACTTTATTTTGTTTTAAGCCGAGCATTATTACCAAATTAGCCGCTTGAATCGACGGGATCGGTGCCGAAATATAGATTTCTTGGTCTGCTTATATTGCGTCCATTTGCAGTTATCAAAGTCCTGTCTCAATAATACCGGCATTTCACGCCATAGCAATTTATACTACTGCAATTTACTCTTATGCGGACCGGAGGGAGACGAAGCGTGCGACGCACTCGAAGCTGAAAATGAGTGTGACTTGCCCGACCGCGACATTTTATATTAACCAATTGGCAAACACGAACGAGCCGACTACTATTACAAGTTATTCAGCGTGGATGCATAATATTATTGAATGAGTTACTATATATCACATGGTTTATCGTCCTAAGCTAGGTCTCACGCCTATGTGCGTTTTGCTAGAGTATTGCCTAATACTTGACAAGTGGAAGTATTAATATCAATTCTGATGGAGAAAAGTCTTGTCTGCACAAGCGCATCCCTCGCTACCTTATTCTCGAAATCGTCTGAGCTTTGTGATAATGAGCTTAATCGCCTGTATATTGTAATGATTTGGCATCTTTAGCTTAGCTAGAACGCATACTGATTACTATAGCTACAAATGCTAGTCTCAAATTCTCAAAAAGTTAATTCATCTTTTACACTTCCCATGTAGTTATGAATTAGCCTTATGCAACTAATCACAGCTCAAGAAATAACAAATAGCGAATGTGTAGATAGGAACCGAGATAGGAACCGAGATAGAAGAACTCGAATTCGATCATCGGCATTAGGGCACATACCGCGCAATTGACACGTCGATAGAGTGCCGGCGCCACGGATGTGAACACTTCATTCGCTGAACCAAGCATATATATAGAATATTTGCTAGTATATTAAGACTATATAAACTTATAATTGCCATCTAATGTATTGAGGGGAGTTGCCAGACACTACAGCATTATATATCTAGAACCGATGAGCAGAGGAGAGACTACACGCAGCTGCCGACTCATCCACTCGTTCACCAGGCCCATAACTTCCAAAGCTTATATGCTGGAGGTCTCATAATAGCTTTGCAGTGCCGTAATGCTATAGCAGGAATAATAACTAATATCGGAGGCGAATCTGCGCAACGTGAAGATCTGCCGATAAGGGAGTTATTGCTGTCACAGGTATCATCAGAGCTTTGAATAAATTACAGTATATATGTTAGCCAATTTGTGTAAGCCATCGCAAAATCTATTTCTCTAGACGAGATAGTCGAGAATCCGGCAGTGAGATTCCAGTTTCGCGCCAGATGTTACTGCTCGTCCAATTCCCTATCTTGCGCGCTTTGTGCCCTCCACCTAGATGCTTGGCGAAATGAAGCAACGGTTGAAGGAATTAGGGCAGATTCAAGTGAAAGTAAAGCACGCAGATAATTAAGAGATATGAAAATTAATTAAAGCTGAAACTGGTGTAGGAGATGGGGATGAGTGAGGGCCGCCATCCGATTCAACCTATGCATCGCGTGACAACCAAGCTTCGTATGAACAGCAGAGAGCGAAATGAAATGATAAGAACTACAGCAAAATATCTGACATCGAGATAGCTACGGATTCTGAACTGTGAGAGCAGCCTGCACGCGAGGTGTCGCTAAATAGCCCGAGATAAATAGCGGCCGCAGTATCAGAGCTGTGCATTCGTAGTTCCCCGCAACCGACGCGTCAGGTGATTTCCACGATTGAAGGAACAAAGATGATACAGATTTAATTGCTTTTTCGTTTGCAAATAATTGTCGAGTTTGGACGCAATCGCGAAATCTAGTTCCAAAGCACCCAATGGCCAGCTCCATAGCCGCCCTTTCGTCTTCCTGCAGGTGCCTTACGCCAGTCCGCCACTTCTACCATCCACAATCAGCAGCATGTTCGAAAAAAGCGGGAGGGGTCCGGTGTCTCTTGGTTGCTCCTGCTCCATTCGGAAGCGCGCCCCTTTCGGGAATTTGGTCGCACCGAGACCGAGGTCAACCCAAGGCCCACAGGGCGGGCGCTAAGCAACTATAAATCAGAGCTAGTGACATAATGTTTTACTCAGCGTGATGTCATGAGTGGTCTGACAACGAGTTTCAGGTTCGAGTTCAGGTTGGATCCCCGCGTTTTCGCCTCGATCGCAGCTTTGATAAGAGGTCTGTCGATAACCCAGATCCGCCGCAATTACAACGTTATACTTAGTTAAGAGCAGCGTTCGCGATTGCGGAGCAGGGCATGGAACGCAGATTGGCTGTCTGCGCGACGGACCACAGAGCCATCCTGCCATATATACTCCCCGGGCAATCAAAGTAGGGCTCAAAAAGCCCGTGATGGATTTGATAAATTGACAAGTGTATGTAAACAAACGCATGTGGCTGACCCCTTTCGTCATTTCTTTCTCTGTCCCATTTTAAAATGCTCTTATTATGAGCAAGTTAATATTGCGAGCAGAAGACGACGGGACAGAACCCAGTCGAGCAGCTGTCCAGCGTACCACCCCCGGAACGGATGGCTCACTCTGATAGTCCACAGCTGCGGCGATGATTATAAGCAGCTCGTTCCAGATGCTCACGCGCTCAGTAATATGCAGGCGTTGGAAACTAGGGCTTCGCGGTTAGAGGGCCGGTTCAGTAGCGTTGAGCTGCCCGAAAGAGCGACGGTGGCCACGGCGCATTTCGCTTGTTTACGCTGCTCTGGATATGGGAACTGCCTTAGCTTGAACAATGGAATCGACAGCTTAATCGCTGTATATCATATCATATCAGTCCCTTGCTTCTATACGCTTGCTGCAGTATTGGCAGCAGTCGGCGTGGATTGAGATGGCGGCGGTGGACGGCCCGGTCGTGCAACCGCTCACAGCAACCAGCAACCAGCCAGGCCTGAGGCCTCCGCGCACCACGACTCAAAGTGCCCGGCGGCGTTTAGCGTCTTGAATTGTCCTTTGACTGACGTTTGTAGACGAAGCCTGGCACCTGCGCAGCTCGTCGCGGCCCGCGTCGTGCAATTAGTCCAGAGCAGCGGTGTCTTATCGTGATCGGCCGATAAGCACACCTGACGACCACTGACAAACCATCGCGAGTGAGACTGCCGGTCAGGAGTCGTTCTCAGAAGGTTTCAAAGCAATCCTCAGTCTGTAATGCTGTACCTGTAAATAATCACCGTAAAGGCCGCTTGAGGGGGATGACTCGCTGGCGGATTGACGAACCAGGTGGTCGGTTGCGGGCAGCGCGCACCGGCCAGCTCGAGCTCGATTGCTCGGGAACCCTCATAACAAAAGAACCTCTTCCTCCCGACTTCTGCGCTGCTACTTTTGACCACCGCAACCCGCTAGGACCGTCCTCCTCCTCCTCCTCCTCGCCCTCACTCTCATTCTTCTGTTCGCGTTGTCCTTCGGTCGTCCGCGTCTCCGCCGTGCCTCGCGTTCGCCGCTCCTTCTCGGCCAGACCTAGACCGTCCTCACCGCCTCGATCCTGCTCCATCGTAGTTACATGAGCTCCACCGCTTATCCTTGATTCTCAACTCTCTGCATCCATCTCATCCGCACATCAGCAATGTCGTCCTGGAACACATTCACCACCTGGGCCGACTCCTCCAGCTCCTCTACCGCTGCCGTCTGGGCGGACGCAGCAAATTCTACTGCTGCTGAGCATGTCACAGCTCAATGCCGCATGAACGTATGCTTCCTCACTTTCTGTTCGATCCACCGCCAAGAGTCTCTTCATAGAATGCTATCTTTTTTATCCATCGTGCATCTTAAATTGCGAAGAGAACTTCAGTCGATGATGTGATGACGATGCCATGATGCCATAATACTCTTCGGTAATATGTACTTCAGTTACTTACTCACTATTTTAGATGCTTTTCACGTGGGAAACCGACAGTATATGTATCGTGTTCCAATGGTGGCGTATATACAGCAAGGCAACCGTAGCCGTGTCCTTTCTCGGGATCGTCGGCCTCGGTGTAGGCTACGAGCTCGTGCGTGAACTCACCCGCCGCTACGAGTCTTACATCAACTCGGTCACCCGAGGCGATGACCAACTCCTTCCTCTTATTATCAAGCGCTATCTTCCTGATAGATCGATGCGTGACCGACTGATTTTGTCTTTCTTATACGCATTTCAAGTTCTCTATTCCTTCTTTCTCATGTACGCCGTTCCTATCTTGACTTGCTTTTTTTCAATCTCTTTATTAACATGTTTTCAGGCTCGTCTTCATGTCTTACAACGGACTCATGATGTTCGCCGTCGTAGTCGGCGCTTTCATCGGCTTCTTTTTCTTTGGCAGCAAGCACCGCGTTCCTACTGGTGAATCAGAAATGTACTACGAAGAAGATATCATTGACGTCAAAGGTCATGGCAGCATAAGCAAGGAAGGAAATCTCAAGAGTGCAATGACTCGACCTATTGGGTCTTCTGCAGTCCGTGGTGGAACATGTCATTAGACTTGTCTTTTGGTTGTGTGTTTTTTCCATAGTGAACTTGTTGACGGACGCTTTGTTTCGCGATATAATTACGTCTTTTGAGTTTCACGTCCCTTGGCTCGCCTTGTTTCGGACGTTTGAAGTGCTTTTTGTTTGTCATGTCTCCCTGTTCATTTGCATAGGTGTACCTTAATAGCAGGTTGGGTTACACAGTTGTTGCGTGTCGACGAAAAGCAAAAGTTATCCTTTTGTCGTCGTTGATTTTGTCTTACGTTTTTTTCTAATTTTTGTTCTTTCTCCTTTTTCCTTTGTTATTTTCGTTTTATTTTCGATTTGATCATTCGTGGTTGGTAGATTCTCATTATTTTCGGTTGTCTGATGTTGAAAGTGATATGAAGTCAAAGTTGTCAATTTCATCTCACGCATATAGGTGAGGAGGGGATTTTTTATATACTGATTTGTAGTAGTGTTTTCTTTTTGCATAATTGTGATTTTTTGTTGGTATGGTTTTCGGGTTTGATTTCTCATTGGTTGCTGGTTGGAAGTTGCTGGAGTATTTGTAGTATAGTCATGCAAACTTGAATTGCTTTGTGTATCTTATAGTCTGAAATGAATCATTTTATGCTAATATGTAGGTATGGATTATTGTAGTTTGATGAAAGAAAAAAAAACAGTTTTATTGATAGATGCAACGCATTTCTATGAAACTCAACATACAATCACCTCTAATCAGGCCTTATGCGTACATCCCTCATCTCCCTAAAAATCAACATCCTCAAACTGCTTATCATCACCAGTCGTAGTCCGCGCGTCATCATCATCTTCTTCTTCCTCGCTCTCATCAGATCCACCAGCAGTCGTCTCTGCATCTTCAAAATTATCCAACGTAGATGATGATGCATTACTCATAATACTGGGAGCATGCGATCTCGCATTCTCTCTCGATGCTCTGGGTGTTATATCAGAGCTAAGATCAGTCGCTACAGCGCCTGAAAATGCCGAACTTCCAATATCACCTGTACTGTCGGCAACTTGCTCTACAGATTCATCTTCAGTTGGTAGCTCAGAAACCAATGATACATCATCATATTCAGAAATTTCGGGAGTAAGAGTTTCCGAAGATTTTGAGGGGTCCTCTGTCTCTGGAATAGCAGCAGCTTCCTCTTCTTCAACTGCCCCAGCAACTGTAGCAGATTCTGGCTCGGAGACAGGTTCGCTAATCGGTACAGGTGGAACAGCAGCCAACTCCTCTAACTTTTTCTCGGGGGTTGTAGGCTCTTTGACTTGGACAGCAGCAGCTGCTGCAGGAGTTGGTGGCTGTGCCACTGAAGAAGGAGGTTTCACTGATGTAGGGACTGGCTTTTGAGTGACTGAATTACGAGAAGGATTCGAAGATGATCCAGCAGATTTTGATCCCTGCCGCACAGCTGGTCTGAGTTTAGGATCCGCATTTAGATAGTATCTGTGAAGAAGAAGTTTAGTATGATACGAGCCAGAAATTGCAAAATTAATTGGAAAAGATACCCTCTAACGCCAACAATTCGGCCCTCACTCTCACAAGCTCGAAGCCACTCAGGTCCAACAATCGGAATATTTGTCTCCATAGCACGTTCCCATTGAGGTCCAAATCCTTCAACACAGATAAAATGAGTAGTGTCAATTCTAACCCGATCTTGCAAAGGCTTGGCTCCAATTCTAGCAACAGTCTCCTCAAGCATCGCACGATCTTCATCGCTAACAACACCAACGCAGCAAGTGATTCCACTAAGATCTGTCATTTTGTGAGTTTTGACTGTTACCTTATCGGAAATGTAAGTTCCGGCAGAGGTCACGAGCTCGAGATGGAAAGTATAAGCAGTGTCGATTGACAAACCGGATAATTTAGTAGATGTATTCGTCATAGGCGATGGAATCTTCCCTAAACGAGTGTGATTTCTGAATAATGAAAGCGATCTGAGACTAGCAGTGGCGAGATCTAACGGATCCCATTCCAAAACGATCGATGTCTGAGTAGCATTGCGAACACGTAATTGAGGGCGGATAGGTGATCGTTTTCCGTACAGCTCGAAAATGTTCGCTTGCAGAGCATCAAAATCTTTCTGTTCCTTTACTTCAGCATCAAAATCTTGAGTACAGTTAATCTTAACGATCGAGCCAGCTTGGACAGAGGACGGAAGAAGGATCGAAGGGAATTCAATGAGGTGGTGGTCGGACGTGAGGAGGACGGCAATACTGGCGTCCAGCTTTCCGACTGTCAGAGAAACTTCAACCATAGCACGTATGTATTGAATATCGAATAAAAAAGCCTTGCTTTACGCGTTTTCCGAGCGGTGGTGGTGGATCCTGCAAATGGAACTGCGGATGACTTGAATTTCGGGAGAGGATTTCAGGCGCAAGGGGCGCGGTTTAGCGATACCGCCGCAGAACGCGAACTACGAGATGCGTCGCCGAGAGTTGATATTTCACCAATTATCATCAACTACAACCCCCACCAATTAGGATTCCGTGCATGATCGACATAGTCAGAGATTTATTCATCATTCTTGCTGTCTTGAAAAACCCAAACTTGCTCAAAGCATCATCGACCTAATATCAAATTGTAATATACATTCACAGACGATATTCTTCAAACATTGACCACCAAAGAGCCCAATCGCCAAATTAAAATGCAGGAGAAAAATTTACAAATATCCGATACAATAACCCAAGCTCCAAATGCCATCAGTAAATCATTAAAAAGGAAAAAAATTAAACAAAAGGAATAATTAAACGAGTATTACGAGCACATAGTATACAAAAATTCAAGCGCCTTTGCGTCGCCACGGCAAGTCGTCTTGTCTAATAATTCAGGTTCTGAAGGATTAATGACTTGAGATCTAATTCCAAATTCCACTATTCGATATTGATCTGCGCAAAGGAGCATATCAGTGATGTCGGCTTCGAGATCGACTAACTCGCCATATTTGATCAAAATTAGCAATAGCTTCTGTCTTATCGAGCAAGTCTTCCCCATTGCTGACTGGTAAAGATCAACAAGCGAAGATTCTGTATCTTCATAAGTCTCCAGTTCTGTTTCGAGTGGATTTGCGTAAAAGTTTTCAGCAAGAACGAAGGCAGACATGTTTGGATTGACAGGCTTGCCGCCTCTTGCCACTAAGTACTCCAGCAAGACAAGTTTCTCCTGTGTGAATGGTGGAGCTGTAAGCCGAGGAGAAAGAGGCTCCATCAAAGGATCTCTAATATATCCACCATCAACTGCCTCACATATAAGCTCTCTTGTAACAAACATGCGGTCGTATATAGACCCGCCAGGGCTAGGAGCATGTTTGAAGAGCTCAACAAGAACGGCTAGTTTCATATATGGACTGCTTTTTAGTACATTTTTGAACAATCGACAGGCTAGTGGCATTTCTGGATTGCAAGAGTAGATAAATATTGTTTGTAATATTTCGGTAGGCAGACTTTGCAGCGAGGCATGGTGAAAGTGTACCTGTTTTTGTCGTTTCGCATTCTGAGTGCGCGATTCGGTCGCGGTGGCGATGTAGGCCGTATACAAAGAGCGCTGCGATGAATTAGACAACTAGATACACTTTTTGGAGTGAAAATGTCACGTTTACTGTATACCTGCTTTCGCTTTATCTTGTGCAGACTAATTCCAGGACTGATAAATCCCATCTCGTCAAGCTCGTTCATGAAGTCCCAGATCAAAACTTGCCGCTTCTGCTTTCACGTTTGCGTTGGCTCTTTCTCGGATGTACTCTCAACACCTAGTAAATTCCATATTCATAAACAAGCAGCACAGCAGAGACCCAGAACAAATATCAGGCGGCTATGGTGAAGGTCAGCGGCTATACTGGTTCGAGACTTGTGGGTACGGATTCCGGTGAACGGGATCACGACTGAGAAAACGCGGGCAAGGGTAGATTAATTTGCCCCTGCATATATATTCAAACGTTATGGCTCCCTCGTTATGGCAATTAAATTTGTCAATATCAAATTTACAGATACCTAAAAGAAATCAGACAACTATCTGTATAAACTGACAATTGAGGTTGCAAATTTCGGCTGATCTACAGAACAGAAACGACAGCTACGTTCTCCCAACCGATAAAACGGTTGCAAGAAGGTGAATGGTAGTTTTTGAGACTTGTTCCATTTGCAGCAGAAATCGCTAATACTGATCGTAAGAGCTAGATTTTGGTGCCGTCGAACCCTTTATTTTACAGAGCAAATACTTTCATCCGAACTCATCATCGTTCGACAACTTTTTATTATTTATGAAATTTCAAGATCTGCTCAATGCGCAGGTGGAGGACTTTGAAAGTCGGAGACACTTCTTGGAAGTTCTTACGATCCCGAATACCACCGTCATCGCCGTCGCTGTTTCCAGCTTTCGCTTGTCGCTCTTATAGCGACTATTATTATCCTCCGAAGCATGCTATTTGGGCTGACGCTGTTGAATCTGAAGTCGCTACAAGTGTTAGGGCAAGTAACATACTGGGTTTGGTGCAATACCCGGATTCTGTAACCGATGAGCGCTCACAAGAGCGATTTCGCAAGGAACTATACAAATGGTTGAACACTCCAGAAATTGCAAAATCAGTACCAATAATGGGACGAGATGAACGACTGAGTGGAATGCTAAACGACGATTATCTTGATTCCCCAAACCTGTCCCGGGCCAATATAGAACGGTATAATAATCTATTGAAACTTTGTCGCGAAATTGAAATGCGATTGCCAGAGACCGAACAAGCTGTGCTTGAAAGGAAAAGAAAGCGGGAACTTCGAAATAATTTGGTAGAAGAAGATTCCGATGAGTTGTTAGAAGATTTCGATACAACGTTCGAAGATTTCGATAAATGGTCAACAGAAAATTTCGAATCATCGTCCCCAACATCCTCTCCTTTCAATGATATAAGCAGTCTATTGTCGTCTTCTGCACAAGCTTCCAAGGCTGAAGTCAAATACAAAGATTTTCGGTACCCGGAGGATATCAGAGGCACAGTTAATGCTCAAAGCCGGCTCGAAAACTTTTCCAATAGATATAATGAGCTAACTAGCCAATGTTTGCGATTGTTGATTGATACCACACCGTCAAATCCAGAGTCATATCGAAAGTCCAAAGAACATATTGAGTATGAAAAATTGCTAGAGTCGATGCAGCTTGAGCCTATCAGAGTTTTTCGAAATCGAATCTCCACATCAGATCCATTACCTCCGCATCCTGATAAGTTGAATATGGACACTTTTGTACATTACTTGCATAATCTGGTGCTTTATAATTATGACACAGATTCTACCTGCGGACGATTTGGCGCTATTTCGGAATCTATTTTCGAGCTATTTAGTATCCGTAATAGCGTGACAGCGAATCTTCTCAACACATTTACCTATAATTACGCAATCTTATATTTCTCGGAAAATCGGGCCCCGAGACAGGCTCTTGAGTTTTTGGCCGACATGATCACCGCTGACATACCGCCAAACACAACTACATTTAATTACTTACTCAAGTCGTGTGTTAGAAAACAGAATTTATATATCGCATCAAGACTCTTGCTGTTAATGCGTCACTTTTCTATCCCCGCAGACACAAATACGTGGATGTTAATCCTCAATTGCGTACCTGGTCCTCGTCTAAAGCTAGAAGTAATACGACAGATGCTGATACAGGGATATGATATTAACAATTTAATAATCAACGATTTTTTCAGGGAAGCTGCACAATTTTTATCTGCCAGACGATTATCGATAGCTATCACCACACAGTTTGCTGATGTCTGCAGTATAAATAATGTGAATTCACTTATTCGCTTGATGCTTAAACCAGGAACTAGAAACGACATTCATGAAGCTTGGACGTTTTTACAATACATGATTGCAACGAGTAATATAAAGCCCACAGTTGGAACATTGAATATTCTGTTGTATGGGACTTTCAAGGCTCGTAGGCCCGATTGGATGTTTGGAATAGTGGCATCGCTAACGCAAGAGCATGATATAAAACTCAACTCTGTTTCGTTTCATCATCTGATTCGTGGAGCGCTAAAAGTCGGATATCATGTGAACTCAAATCTGGTTCTGGAAATGCTATATAAGAAGGCACAGTCACAAGGTATCAAATTAATGAGCTTGACTAAGATTGCTCTGCTACAACCCGAGCATTGGTTCAAGCTCCTTGAAGGCAATATTTATAAGCTGCAGTTGCCGCACAAGCCGACAATTCCTGAAGCGCGTCTCCATGCGAAATCAGATTTGTCACTGGACCCGTTGATGATCTATTCTGAGTCTCCCTTTACATACAATCTTGACTCTGAGCTTCATTCAAATAGCCGTCATGAGTATCTATGGCAGGCATGCATGAAGCACTTAACCTGGCCGACCAATCATTACATACCTCTCCATATCATCACTCTCAATAGTTGCAATCGGCCAGATGGATGGAAGGAGAGGTATATTGTTTCGCGAGCACTAGGCACTATACCAATAGGATCACAGGAGCTTAGGTATTGCCGAAAGGATGCGACAGGTAAGGCTCGATTTCTCCCGTTGGCAGATGAACGGACGACGAGGGATCACTACCGGGGTTGGCAGCCAAATCACCGTGCACTGGCGAACCTAATAACGCGAGCAGATCAGAAGAGCAAAGAGGAGATTGCGGGGAGCCGAAAGAAGATTGCGACAGAGAGATATCTGCGCTATCTGCATGCGAGGAAATTAGGCAGCGAAACGAAAAATCGGATGGGCCATAAGCTGAGATATATACATTTGCTGAATGATATTGATTGGAGGTTTCCAGATGATGTTTAGTATGGGATAGTTTGACTGTATATATATTCGGTTTTGCATAGATTGGCATTCATTTTCAGTTTGTATATAAGTATTAATGTATCAATGACCAAAAGTCCAGATTATGATTGTTACTACAAAGTGCATCTGGCGATTACGAGCTGTAACGGACGCGTCGAATCTTAAATCGAGAGAAAGTTTAATTGATGACCATCCCAACGTCAGTCTGAGAACTGAGACGCAATCCGACGTTATCTAGTGATTCAACAGATAACAGAATATCACAATACTATCACTACTAAGCTGCTGAGAGGACAATTTTCGTGGTCGGCTGGTAATACTTCAAAGCAAATACGTCATCGGCTCTCGGTCTGATCTGCAGAGGGATTGCCTTTAATTTAGTGGAGGCTTTGGAGCGGCCAACGGCAAAGAACATCTGTGGTCTGTTCTGTTTCTGCTATAAGTGGGCGTCTCTTCCCGCTCTTCGCCAGCCCATCTGAACAGTTCTGCATCCGAATCATGGCTGACGACGTTAAATCTCCCACATCCGAGAACGCGACAATCCTGCAGGCATTCGAGTGGTACATTCCCGGTAGGTTGATCGTCGTCGCTGGTAGTAGGCGCTCGTCACATCGCATTCTAACACAATATAACTTCATCCAGACGACCACACTCACTGGTACATTACTACAGAGCACGATTACATCCTGCATGTAATCCTCGACTAATCTACCTCAATCCAGGAAACGGCTGGCTCGCGATGTCCAAAAGTACAGCGACATGGGAATCACCGCTCTTTGGATCCCCCCTCCCTGTAAATCTTCGTCGCCTTCAGGCAATGGCTACGACATGTACGGCTGACTTGTATCTATTATTTCATTCTCGTGTGCTAACTGCATTTCTAGTTACGATTTATGGGATCTAGGCGAGTTCGAGCAAAAGGGATCGACGCCAACAAAATGGGGATCCAAGGACGATCTTGTCGAGCTATCGACTGCGGCCGAGAACTGCCGCATTCTCTTGTACGCCGACGCTGTGTTGAACCACAAGGCATCTGCAGATAAAACTGAAAAATGTCTCGTAATTGAAGTAGATCCAAACGGTACGTTATCCTAATCTGACATTGCTATGCTGACCGTGCTCTGACTGATCGCTGATTTTTTTTGCGCAGATCGCACAAAGGAAATCTCGGAGCCTTATGAGATCGAAGGATGGCTCGGTTTTGAATTCCCCGGTCGTGGCGACAAATACTCCGCAATGAAGTGGCACTGGGAGCATTTCTCCGGAACTGATTACAATGCCGCCAACGAAAAAACTGCCATTTACAAGATCCAGGGTGATTTCAAAGAATGGGCGCAGTCCGTCGACCGGGAGAAAGGAAATTTTGACTATCTGATGTTTGCCGACATCGATCACGCCCACCCAGCTGTCAAGCAAGATATCAACGACTGGGGGGTTTGGATCTCAAAATTGCTCTCTCTTCGCGGTATGCGATTCGATGCCGTCAAGCACTTTTCTGAAGAATATCTCCACGAGTTTATCGAGAATCTCAAGTCTAACGTTAAAGAGGATTTCTTCTTCGTCGGAGAATTCTGGAAAGATTCGCTATCTGATATGAATTCGTATCTCGACCGTATGGAGGGACTCAAGTTTAGTCTCTTTGATGCGCCACTCGTTTATAACTTTTCCGAAGCTTCGAAGACTAAATCTTATGACCTGCGCAAGATCTACGACGGATCTCTTGTTCAGGATCGTCCTGTTGCGGCAGTCACGTTAGTCATGAACCATGATACGCAGCCCCATCAAGCTCTCGAGGCTCCAATCGAGGGGTTCTTCAAGCCACTCGCCTATGCTCTGATCTTGCTCAGACGTGAAGGGTATCCATGCGTATTCTGGGGAGACTTGGAAGGTATCTCTGGCGAATTTTCAGAAGAGCCAAGTTGCGGTGGACAGCTGCCTGATGTTATTCTCGCCCGCAAATTGTACGCCTATGGCGAGCAAAACGATTATTTCGACTATGAGACGTGCTTAGGATGGGTCCGACTTGGTACGTGGGACAAGCCTAACGGATTAGCAGTCGTAATCTCCAACGCCGGTCCTGGAGAGAAGCGAATGTTTGTCGGTGAAGATCACAAAGGTGAGGTATGGACTGACGTACTTGGCTGGCAAGAAGGCGAGATCAAGATTGGTGACGACGGATTTGCTACGTTCATTTGCCCTGCTGTGTCGATGGCGATCTGGGTTAAAGATAATGCGCCTGGCAGGGATCAATTTGGAGTATTGAAGGCTGGAGTTGGATTTGGGAAGAGTAATTAGAATATTGAGCTTGAGCTAGCTATACAGATCAAGAATGTAATGAGAAATAAATGAGACCATAAACTCCATGCCGAATCAAAAAAAAGGTAACTGAAGATCCAAACGCCAATTGAAAATGATCCACCTCAATAGTCTATGAGGTCAGTTTTCGCGCCACTGGTGGAAGCATTTCGTGCACTATTGAAGGTTAGAATTAATCGAGCTTTAAATTCATAGCGACATCGAACAACACGTACTCGGTAAAATGTCGTCATAGGCTCATCAGCACTTCGAATTTGAAGCTGGAAGTAATACGCTCTATCGTTAATGCAGTCCGCCATTGGGCATTGTGCTGTTGATACAATCAGAAATGTTAGCAAATTAGCAAATTGCAAGCAACTACAAGTCGCCCCACACGTACCAGCAGTCTGATCAGCATTATCCCAAGCACCAGCACCTCCCAGGACATCATCAAGTTGCTTTCGTTTCATTGCTCTGCGCTCATAAATCTCCACCTTGTCGTGGATAGGGAATTCGTAGGGACATGTTTTGCATTCGAATCTGTAGTTTCCTGCTGACGACCGAGAGATCTGGAGATTGTTAGATTTTTTTCCGTAGATTATCGTATGATATCATACCATCAACAGATTTGTACAATCCGGACAGAATGTGAGCATCTTGAGTAGTAGTCGTATTAATTTTGAGATGTTGATTCAAGGTGTGGAGAATTTATTACCACAAAATAAAAAAAAAACTTGACTTTGGTTGGGAGAAGTGTCGCGCTCCTGAATTCGATCCACAATAAACCACCACAAATCTATATCCGACACGAGATCAATAACAAAATTTGATGTCCTGCACCATTTCGTACAATAGATAGCATAATGGCTCCAGCGGCAAAGGAAGTATACTGCATTTGCAGGAAACCAGACATGGGTCTCTGGATGGTCGGCTGCGACTACTGCGATGAGTGGTTCCATGGCAGATGCGTCGGCCTCAACGAGGATGACAACGATCTTATTGAATCCTATTGCTGCACGGCATGTACAAAAAAGAATTTAGGGACTTCAAGCTACAAACGGAAATGTCTATTGCCGAGCTGTAAGCGGCCAGCTGTATTCGAGAAAGATGAAGACACAGGGAACGTGACGAAGAGGTCGAAATATTGCAGTCCAGAACACGGCGTCGAGTGGTTCAAGTTGAATCTCGAAGTCCACGCCAACGACACAGAAGACGGCTTTCGCAATCAAGCGATATCGCCTTCCGAATTAGCTGCGGCAGTCCGTGCCACCGGCGGTTCACTATCGCGATTCAAGCAGCTTGGTGAACATATCCAACTCTCGTCGCGCACTTCGCAATCTGCAACACCAATCGCAACTCGTACACCTACGCCGAATCCAAAGATTGAAGGTCCCGAGCTATATCTGAACGAGGAATCGCAACGACTAGCTACTCTTGTTGCAGGGCGGAGAGAGACTTACGAACAACTGCGATATATCGAAGGCAAGGCTACGTACATTGACTACGCGAAATTGCTCGCAAGCGCACACAAAACAATATGTGGATTTGATCGAAAACTGGTGTGGGATGATGCAGAATGGCAAGCTTGGTGTAACTCACAAGAAGGCAAAACTGCTCTTCAGCGAATTAAAGAATTTAGAATCAGTCAAGAAGAGAAACGGGTACAAATGATGATCCAACTTGAGCAAGAGGAGCAGAAGGCTGTAGCAAACGCGGCAGACAAAAAGCCAAAACGAGGAGCTCCTCGAAAGCGGAAGCAGCAAGTTCAAGTGCCGCTAGACTTGCGAGAGCTATTGGCCATCCTCGGCGGCGATGTTGACGAGCGCGAGAAGAACGACGATGAGGTCTGCATGCTCGAAAAGAAGCGGTGCTCGCGACATGGCAACTGGCAGTCCATTCGCGCAGAGGAAGTCGAGCTCGACGAACGCCTCGCCCGAAATACGCTGGAGAAGATCGAGGCGGAGGAACATGCCATCGCGCGAAGGGCAGCTGCTCGCAGACTGAAGGACAGCACAAAGGACGGCGGAAGATGTATAGCTGTCAATTAGTGCGCTTCTATACTACATATCTCACATAAGGTGTTTGGCAAGGCTTTGCACGTTCCTATAAATGTTATATATAATGATTTCACAGAGAAACGTATTTGACTGATCAATGGTTTTTTTTTCTGTTCATATCAATAGATACATAAAAATTACAAAAATAAAGCGCTTAATATAAGATAAAAAAACCATTATGTATATAAAAAGGATTTTCCCTATGCCCGTATAAACACTCCTTTTCCATTTCATCGTTCCTCGCACATACTACACGAACCGCCAGAGATTTCTTTTACACAACAATCTAGTAACCAAACGCCGCCAACTTCTCGCTAACCTCACTGGCAACCTCCTTCTTGGCCGTGGCAAGCTTGAATGCCTCAGACTTCTTCTTAGCATAGTAAGCAGCCGACTTGACCTTCCGTCGCTCCTCGAGACGGGAGACAACGTCCTGGTACTTCCAGCCAACCTCGTGGCTCAACCGGCCAACGGTGGTGTATTTGCGGCCAGGCTTCAGTCTGAGGACACGGAGAGCTTGGGGAACGACAACGCGCTTCTTCTTGTCGTATGGTGGGGGAACACCCTCAAAAACTTTTAGGCGCTCCAAGGCAGCCTTACCACGGGCAGTCTTGTGGGCGATCATTCCGCGGATGGTCTTGTACAAGATCCGGGAGGGAGCGCGGAAGTGAAAGGGACCGCGGGTCTTGTTGTAACGGGTACCCTTGCGGAGGTAGGCATGGTATTTGACTACATATATAATAGTTAGCTTAATTCTACCCCTATCTTATTCCTCTTCTCTACATTAAGTGTGGATGACATACGCTTAGAACGGAAGAATTCGCCGGAGATGTTGAGGTCCTCGGTTCTGACGACAACGATGCGCTGACCGTTGAGGAGCTGCTTCGCAATGATGGAAGCAAGACGTCCAAGGAGATGTCCCTTGCCTATTGGGAATAACTATCAGTACTTATTCTGGTGCAATTTGAATTTGATATTGGTATGCTTTTGATCATATCAAAGTCGCATCAATCAGCGGCCAACATACCGTCAATGACAATAACCGATTCGAAAGTGCTCATTATGAAGAATCAACAAATAAAGAAGACCTGCTCTGCTGAAGAAAGATGTCCTTTGGTATTGCTGAGTTGCCGACCGGGGTTCTGCTGGATGCGGTTGTTGGTGGTTGGTGATGGTGGAATCGCAGATGCCTTGGGACCATGTCGATAGTGAGTGCGACAGACGAACCGCGAAGGCCGCCAGAGGGCTAGCCACTCGTGACTGTTTTTCTACGTGTAGGGTTAAGCCCTATTATATTCACTTGATGTAATTACCCTAACCCACAAAATGGCCCCTGCACAACTGTCCCGTGCATACCGGCATGCACTGCTGTGCACGTGCTTTGTTAACCACGCGTCACGACATTATCAATTGAGCGCGTACATTGCTGCCTCTCAGACTCTTTCTGTAGGAGCAAGGAGCATGTCGCAGCTGCTCGACTTCTTCCAGCCCGCGTGCCTCACGGCCGTCGCTGGAAGTGCGTCAGACGATGCAGCCACCGTCATGGCAATGCACGTGATCGCCACTGAACTCATATCGAGTCGGGAAGCCGAGGCCGTTTGGATAGACACTCTCGGCAGCTTCCAGGTGTTCTTACTGCGCGACATCATTCTTGCTCGTATATCCTCCTCTGCATGCCCGATCTCTTGTGGCCTTGACTCTGTTCTTGACCGAGTTTCTGTCGTGCGTGTTTTCGACGCAACAGGTCTAAGAGAGACACTTGCAGAACTTGAAGAGAGAGCCTGCAGAGTGATCGTTGTCGATGCCCTCAGCTCCATTTTCTCGGCCGCAATGAGAAATAATCAGACGCGCGGGCATCTCGAGATGGTCAGCTTACTGAAAACTCTGAAACAGCTCTCTCTTAAGCACGGCATTATCACTGTGGTAGATACCCTTGAACCTCTGATCCAATTCAATTCACACCAAATCAGCTTTGACTAATGCACTGACTTCTGTCTGCTCAGCTTCTCAGCACCGCCGTAACTTCCTCAGAGAATGATGGCATAAAGTCACAGTTTAGCGCTGTCTCTCTCAAACCATCCCTTGGCGCATCATTTCTCTATACTATTGACCAGTGCGCTTTGCTGTACCGAGATGCCACTTCCAGAACTCACATATTGGAAATCATAGCCGATCGCTTGCATTCGACCGAAGGCCAGCTCGCCTCTTTCTATATCGTGAGTTTCTCTCGTTAATTCCTTACTTCCAATACGACTGACCCTTTGCTCAGAACAAGGTCCATTTCGAACTTATCCCATGACTGCGTTTTATTGAATGCAAACTACAACAATAGATAGAAACAAATAATGATAAAAACCAACTAGCATAGTAATCGCATGTAACATAAATAAAGAATTATCCTGCTTAAAATTTAATGACAGATCTCTCATAGCAGCCATACGATACATATACACAAAACGCTACCACGCTGCGCGAATAGGCTTGTGCGACCGCGACTTCGAACTAGCAACAACGTGGAAAATGAGAGGGAAATCATTATCCGCAATAGATGACTGCGCTGGATCAGATTCTGCAAAAAAAAAACCATTAACTTAACGATCTGAGTCTGACAAATTAGATAAACTGGGAAAAAGAGTACATACTTTCTCTCACAACTATTTCCCGACTCCATTGGCTCACAAGCTCATCCTTTACACCTTCAGGCAACTTCACAGTTTGTAATGCTTCTGCCACAATAGAACGGTCAACATGAACATTCTTCCCATTCCCGTTAGTCTTTACAATTTCATTCGTAAGTCCATTCGCAAGTTCGGCATCTTCATCGGAGTTTTCTTCAGACTCTCCAAGCTGCACATTCGCCGCCTTCTCTTCAGATATAGTCGAATCCATAGCAACCTCAGGCTTCTCAGGTAATACTCCCATTTCAGTTGTGATAGGCTTGGGAGGATTTGTGATTGCAAACTCCCACGCATTCGACGCCTTATGCCTTGCGATATCGCCATTAACATGTTGCTTCAGTGTCTCAATCTCGAGCTTCGAAGCAACGGCTGAAAAGTAGGTCAAAATCACACTATCGAGAAACATTAAGTTCTTTGATCTCAGTTTAACCTGCTCTCTGCCATTCAAACTCAGCATCTGACTATGAATCGTCTCCTGCAAATGCAAAATCATCGGGAGCCCATGCATGATTCCAAACAATCCCAACGCATTGACGACAGTTATTAATACCGCATTTATAATACAGTAGTTCTCTTCTGAATTTGACTCTTGCAGAGCATAGCCATAAAGTGCCAGATGCAACTTTGCAAGAAACCCTGTTTTGCCTGAAACAGTCTTGCCGATCGAGAACGCGCCGCTAACATCCGACGCAACCTCAACATTCAAATACGTAAGCAGAGCGTCGACGTAGGCAAGTTGCACTGCCGGGTTAGGATCAGTCAGAGCCCAGTCTGTGTTCTCCCACGCATGCAGCGGAATCGGGTTACGCTTAACTCCGCTTTCGACGCTATTGGCAATCTGAATAATTTCCTTCACGATCCGAAGACCCACGACGATTGCATCCTTGTCAGTAGATATATGACGCTTGCTCTTTGACAGGTACTCTTCTAGATTTGTGTATGAGTTGACAGTCGATGGAGGACCTGAAGGTTCTTCCAGGCTTATCCGAGAGCTGCCATTATTGACAAGACTGACTTGGTTGTTGGGATTGTTTTTACTACTGGTAGCGTTACTTGTGATATCATTGATACCGTTATTTGCTGCAAGTGAAGAAGCAGGACGCATGTTAACGAGGACTTCAGTAACCATATCAGAAATTTGGTTTGAATAGTAAATATGCGACGCCAGATCGCCAGACGCCATAGCTAGCCTATCAATCAAGACTTTCCGATCCGAATCCGGCGAAGATGAAGGCGGCTGAAGCTCAATAAGCCCAAGAATCTGTGAGAGCAAGATATGCAAGACATCAAGTACCGATAATCCAGCTAAATTGACGCTCGACGACAATATAGATGATATCAGTTTAGTAATAACAAGCTTCTGCTTTGTATCGTTACTTGGAAGCGAGGCAAGAATTTCGAGCAAACTGCGCAAGACCACGAACCGACTCTGAACAGGTGTCCACTGCGCCATAAGATCGATCATGCTCGTCGCCCATGCTTCATTTTTCGTATGCTCGAGAATGAATCTAATGACAGCAAGCGAAGCATAGCGTACCTGTGAAGGACCCGAGTCAGTAGATTCAAAGAGCTTGCGGAGAGACTGCAGCGCAATCAAATTCGCTTCATTCTCAGCATCAAAGTCGTCGTCAGCGTCGTCGGGGTCGATCGAGGGCCGTTGCGTGGCGCTCACATTACTTGATCTCGGAACTGTGTCGGAACCTCCGGCTGCGTTGAGAGTTTGTAATTTGGTGTTAATTGCGAAAAGATTGTCTTGAATATCTGAATAAAGTTGCTCTAGTATGGGAGGAGTAATGATCTTGATCTGTTCGTGGAGTCGGCCATTGGATGAGTAGATTGCTTCAGACGAGGCAATGGATCTCGCGGCTCTAAGACTGATCAATGCCCAGCTGTTGTCGCGAGCCGGTGCCACACGCTTTCCGACAGACATGTAGAGCTTGAGTAGGTTTACGAACTTTTGCAAGAACTGCTGGTCGTCAGCAAGGAGACCGCCATCGTGGTGCTGACAAAATGCGTGAAACTAGATACAGCGTTAGATAAAGCAACAAAACAGCAAGAGCCAACGACGCAAATGGCACTCACCGTAGCTTCAGTGTGCTGACATAGGACGAGATCGTTTGAGTCTAGGACGGTAGTGAGAATGGATATAATGTAATCAGCGAAGAGATTGAGATCTGTAGGACAGCGGTCGATTAATGCGCGCGAAATATCAAGAATGACCTGGACGTTTCCTGCTCGAGCACGCCAGACATCTGAACGCGCTTTGTGCTCCAGGAAGCGTCCGACTTTGAGCAGCTTCGAGCGACGAGTGGAGACGTAGTAGAGCAAATACGACAGCTCGCTCGCGTTCGGGGATTTTTCGCTCGCTCTTCCACCGGGGAAGCAGCGGAGAATGAGACGCTGATGCTTCGGCCGGAACTTGTTACGCATTGCTGAGAAGGGAGAGACGGCGGTGGAGAGGAGACCGCAGGTGATGTCTCCGCAGGTGTAGCTGTTTGAGGCCACGATGACGCGCGGGGGGCGGGTTTGAGTGCGATTGGTGGGGGTTGTTCGACTGCCAAACAGACTGCCAAACTAGCAGACGACTGAACTGACCGAGCTGACCGCGGAACCAGCGTAATCCACCCGCGAGAAAGCAGCAAGAAGGGAGTTATTGATTTCGCATTAACGGTAAAGACGAGCTAGCTCTCCTCGGCGCGCCGCGCCTTGCGGTATCAGAGCTGCTTACTAAGCTCTCACTGAGGACAGAGAGAGCTACAGCCAAATCGGCATCTACTCAGTCTTCGAGATTCACAAGTGCAACAGTAGTTATTACGCATTACAATTATAATTATACACTACTACATTTAATACATCCTATCCAAAGGATTACTGGCTCAGCTCTGTTTCATCAAAAAACTCTCTCATTAAACCCGGTCAGGCAAAGATCGAGTAACAATTAGTCAAAATGGTGCTAACCACGATCGCGTGCGCTTCGGCGTCCGATGGCTTACCGCCGACCAGTAGTGTACCCCATTCGTTAGCTAAATTCCGGATCGTCATCTTGTTTGAACGGAAGTTATCCTGCACCCGCGAAAGATGCAGAATCAAGTACCGCAACGTAGTATAGTTCGCATCAGGCAACTCATTCACGAACAAGTGCATATTGTCTCGTCGCACATTGTCATCCGTGATCCTTGAAGCCTCAATAAACTTTTCATTCGAAATATCCGTAAACAGCGAGTCAGGCAGCGCTCGGAAATACAACTTCAGTGCGGTACCAACAGCATAAACGTCATTGTGGAACACCGCCGGATCGCTCAAGTCAACATACAGTGGGTTTTTAGTCTCGAATATGTTTTGAATATGCTCAACCTCCTCAGAAGATCCTTGCACGCTATAAATTCCTTCCTTGTCAAGTCCAAATCTGTCCACTGCCTCGATACACTTAATCACAAACGCAGGCGCTGTCACATTCTCAACATTAAGCTGCACACGCTCGTCCTCCATCAGTACTTCGAGTGGAACTCCAAGCATTCTTCCATATGATGGCGCTGGAGTCCGTACGGGCTCGGGAATCATTGGCGGCTGCATGCTCGTTCCATTTGGCACCGGAGGAATCGGTATTGGCACATACGGTGAATTTGCAGCTACCGTTGCAGAAGCTGGAACGGAGGGCGCTGGAGTTGGCGCAGGAGCAGGTGCGCGTACATTTTCAGGTAGCAGCATTGAAGAGGTCTTGTACTGCGACGATGACGACAAACCCTGACTGGAGCTAACCACCGGGGCCACAGACGCAGTCGACGGAATGAATTTCTGTGAAGATGGAATCGCAGGTGAAGAAGTCGCAGACTTGGAACTTCCAGCAGTCTGTGTCGCGCGCAATGGTGTAGATATTACCCCGGCAGCCGCCGTACCGATGCCTGCGCCAGCAGCCGCGGAGACTGAGCGAGCTCCTGGAGCGCGTGGTGGTTTTGCAGCTACTTCATCAGATCGCATCGTCGACGAGCTCGAGGATCCTCCTGTGACGGCCTTGTGTTGCGTAAACTCAACCTCTTTGCGTCGTAGAACCTTTGAACTGCCTTCATGAAGGATATACTTCGTAAAATCAGAATCGTTGTCCACCTCGTTCGCGATATCGGAAACGCTCCTCGCTAATGCAGAAAAATTAGTATTTTTTGATACATGGAAATACAAACAAAATCTCACACGAACCTCCGTATTCATCAAGCTTCATTGGACTAACCGCAAGACCTTTGCTAAGATAGAGCGACTCGCATAGATTTGAGTACCGCTGGAACTGAAGCGTAAGACCCGAATCGAATGTCTCGAGCGTACTACGCAATTGCCGTACTGTATCTGGTCTCTGCACGTTAAGTAAATCGCGAAGCATTGATTTCGCTGTTTGTACACGCTGCTTGTACTCGGCCTCAGCGGCCATGACTTTTCTGTACAGCTCCTCCTCGTGCTAAATATAAACCGAAAGCAAATTAGCCATTGAATAGCACAAGCCACAACAAATGATACTAAAATAGCATACCTGAGGTCCAGTTTTATTATTTTTGAACTTATTAAGCGATCGCTTTGTTGGATCTCCTGTGCGCACCCGATCAAACTCTTCAGCCAGCGCGTTGTATTTTCCTTGCATTTTGATCGCCGTCTGCTCTGCATCAATCAAATTCTTTTCGTCCCTCAAGCCTTTTTCCTTAAGCATCTTTCGCGTCCGCTCAGTCTCTTTGACGAGTTCGGTTACATGGTCATGCATCTGACTTACTGCTGACGCAAACTTGCTGCTGCGGTCGGAGAGTTGCTCGTGCACTCGCAGCACTTCTTCAAGGCGGGAGGAAAAAGAGTCTTGTCGTCCATCAGGTTTGCGAATGGCTTCTTGCGTTAAGCGGACGAGTCGTTTTAGTGCTGAATGGCGAAAAAAGAGAGCTGTTAGAACTTGGTCACACGATAATATGAGATCATAGAGATGGAACGCGTACTAGATGCATTATCGTCCTCCGTGGAGGCTCGTTTCTTGAGAAAGGTCGAGAATTCCTAAGAAGATTAAGTATTTTTGACTTTGCAAATTATAAACGCGAAAAATAAGAGGATATGATGAGCATACCTTGCCGGATCCGATACTAAGCTTTAGCCGCTTCAGAAGCATCTCAACGCCGGCCTATAATCAACCACACATGAAATTAGAAAGGTGTCTATTTTCAAAGGAAAACATTCAGACGTACGTCGGATTGCAAAAGTGCTTGAACGCGCTCTTTCTCGTACGTTTGCTGTGGATCCGAGGTCAAGGTCGCGGAGGCGGACGCGGCACCTGTAGCAAACGACGAGGTACTCGCCAGGTCTGGCGTGCTTCCCGCGGTGTCTGTCATGGTGTCGCAGCAGTCACAGTAGAGATATAGAATTAACTATTCAGAACAAGCCGATTGTTATCTTGATTTGCCGAACAAGGGTGGACGAAGATGCAGCAGCAGGGAAAATAGTGAATGTCAAGGGTGCAAGTGGTGACGTACGTTCGCTCGTTCGCGTACTAACAAAAAAGCCAAAACCCTTGCCTTCCTCCTTCTGGCCTCCACTAGATCTCAGGAAGAATCCATGTCAACAACGACCGGCAAAGATGGCCAGAAGACAGAGTTAGAAAAGGCCGTGGCAGAGCTGATTGAGCTCAGCCACGAGCTGACGACCTCGTTTGTGCCAGAAATGCAATTCCCTCCTACTGCGCTCGAGTTTCTGCGACAGGTTCACACCAACTTCCCTATCATATATCGCGGTACGTGCCTTATTGTAGTAGAGATATCGGTGCCATGTGTGAGTGAGGAACAGGTCTAATCTGGATACAGGAGCGGCGTTTGAGTGGCCTGCTTTTGATCCAAGTTCAGGGCGAAAATGGTCAAAGCAGTACTTTCTGGATGCTCTCGGAAACTCCACTGTGCAAGTCGCAGAAACGCCATTTGGGTATGTGCCAACACACCGGCTACAGCTGCCATTCATATATATTGCTGACGCAAATGAACAACAGAAATGCGGATGCTCCGCTTGGAGATCAATTTGTTCAGCCATTCACATCGAATATCCCATTTCCTGAATTCATAGCGAAACTCGCGGATCCAGAGGCTTCGAGTGTGAGCTACATGCAGTCACAAAATAACAATCTACCGTCAGAGTTTCCTCAGCTGGCCGATGATGTTGACAAGGAGCTTATGTGGGCTTCAGAAGCTTTGGGTGAGTGAAGATGGAGAGCAGGCCAAACGGAGGAGATCTACTGATACCCTCATTATAGATGCGCATCCCGAGGCAGTTAATCTCTGGATTGGAAGCAATAAGAGCGTCACTAGTCTACACAAGGGTGAGATAAAACGATATCACGATGCAATTCATCTGCTAAATCCCTGTAATCCCAGATCCGTACGAGAATCTGCATGTGCAGGTGCTAGGACAGGAAGTGTTCAAACTGATCGCACCAACGGAATATATTTGCGTAAAAGGCTTGTTTTCCGTTCGATATCAATGCAATTCAATGTAGTAGGCTAACAATATAACTGCAGAGACCGCACTACGGCAGGCTACGTATAGCAAGAACGGCGACAAGTTCACGACGGCAGAGGACGGCAGTGAGGTCCCTTGGCCGACAATGGACCCCGACGCAATTGACGACAATGATGAATGGCAGACTCGGTGCCGAGTGCTCGAGGTCGTGCTCAATCCCGGAGACATTCTCTATCTTCCGGCTCTGTGGTTTCACAAGGTATCGCAGGTCTCGGATGCAGCAGGCCTGTGCTGCAGCGTGAATTATTGGTACGATATGGACTTTAATGGGCCACTGTGGCCAATGTCGACCCTTTTACGGAGCTGCTCGCGGATTGTGCGTCAGACCAAGCGATGCTAGCACCGGCTAGCGCCAGTAGAGCGCGATATACGGGAATAATAGCAATCAAGTTCAATTTGTGGGCGTAGTTGTAGATCTCGGGATGAATTGGAGCGGAGGAGACCGCGATCTAGTCCTCGGTTTGTTTTTCTTTCTCGCACGATTCTGGCTAGCTTCGACGGCCACCTTCTCTGGAACATCAGTTAGATTAGCGCAATCTAACAATACAACTATCGCAGCTATTCGGACGTTCGAACTCGCGATCAACATTAACCGAGTCGCGGTAGCACCAAACCCTCGCTGCTGTCAGCGATTTGTTTGTTAGCGCGCACCAAAGCAAGGGGACCAGTTCAAACTCAGTGTAGCACTCACCTCATTCTCTAATTCTCCTCACGCCTTTTCCTCCCTCTTCCTCCTTTTGGCTCCTCTTCCGTCTTCTTTCCTCCTGCCAGCATGCAGAGCATCAAATGTGTCGTTACGGGAGACGGGTATGTTTCTTCTCCGCTTCTCTGCTGCTGCGGCCCCCGCTAACTCAATCCAAGCGCTGTTGGCAAGACTTGTCTCCTCATATCATACACCACAAATGCTTTCCCCGGAGAATACATCCCGACTGTGTATGTTTCCTCTTACCAACTATCTTCGATACAGGCAACCGCATGAGTGCAAGGGCCAGAGCTGCTCTTCTTCTTTGGCAATGAATAATAGAGCATTTGACAGATCTGCCACTACTTAGCGCTGGCACTCACCCTCGCGCTCGCTCGCCCCTTTCCCACGCTTTCAACCAATGCTAACACACTCTTCTCCAGTTTTGACAATTACTCTGCGAATGTCATGGTTGACTCAAAACCAATCAACTTGGGACTCTGGGATACTGCTGGTCAAGAAGATTACGATCGACTGCGACCTCTATCGTACCCTCAAACCGGTGTCTTTCTGATTTGCTTCTCACTCGTCAGTCCACCTTCGTTTGAGAACGTGCGGACGAAGGTCAATTTTTTCTCATTTCCTTTTCTTTTTTGATTTGTCGGCTAATTTATCGTTACATTAGTGGTACCCTGAAATTTCGCATCATGCGCCAAACACGCCAATAATTCTTGTGGGCACAAAACTCGATCTGCGAGAGGACAAAGAGGTTGTCGATAAACTGAGAGAGAAGAGAATGTCACCTATAACTTACCCGCAAGGATTGCAGATGGCTAAGGACATACACGCGGTTAGGTATGCATTTCACTATGTTACTTTGTGGTTTTTTTTGGCTTGTACTAACGAAATTGTTAAGATATCTCGAGTGCTCTGCCTTAACGCAAAAAGGACTAAAGAACGTTTTTGACGAGGCTATTAGGGCTGTTCTTACTCCTAAAGTTGCACCAAAGAAACAAAAGAAGTGCACGATTTTGTAGAGCCGTACCTGCAACTCTGATTTTCTGCAAGCTGCTTTCCTCTGGTATTCACTAAAGAAGACGCATAAGTATGCATTAATTTTTCTTTGCTATAATTTATAAACAGCTTGTACTGGTTTTGTATATCACTATGAGAGATAGAATTCTCGCTGACCTTTTTGATTGTCTTGCATTATGCTATCGATGTGATCCTTTTTGGGGGGTATTTGCTTGTCCTTTTATTCCATTGTATTTCGCCTTTCAGTTTGAGTGCTTTTTTTGTTTTTCGTTGCTTTTTTGTATGTTGGCGCGATTTTTTGATTTGTTACGGCATTTGTTTAATATAATTTTGTTTCATTTTCACATTCTGGATGGCACATACAAACATATTTCATAAATTTATCCGTTTATTACCCAAATAAGCAAGCATGCACCTTAAAATGACAACAAAAATACAAAAAGAAGAAAAAGTGACCTGCAAATCATTTTTTTGTCTCCCAAAGATCAATTATTTACTTGAGATATGCGCGAAGGATGGACAAAGACGCCTTCTTCTCTATCACCAATCGATTTCTTTGCAACCTCTTTGCTCTTCGCATTCACGTTAATTCCCCTTCGTTCTTCTTCCAATTTCTCATTCTTTGTCCTTAATTTCTGCAGCCTATTCTCACTCTTTCCTCCACCACCGGCCGTCAACTCGACGTTGATCTTTCGACCTTCAAATTCAGTATGGTGTAATCTGAGGCATACTTTCATCCTTCGACTAGCATCAGTACCTACGAACTCGGCAAACGCGAATCCCTTGACTGCCTTTGTGGTTTTGTCGGTCGGTAAACGGATCACGTCCGGTTTACTTGCACTGAGGTGTTGTGCGAGTGAGGCCTCTGTAGCAGAATACGGCAAATTTCCAAGAAAGAGAATAAACCGCGCACCACCATTAGCTTCTTTTGCTTGCAGTTTCTTTTCTTTAAGTTGTTGTTGCCCAAGAGCAATTTCTTTATTTCGCTCTTTTCGTTGTTTCTTTGAAAGTTTTGGTCCGTCTACGGGAGTTTCTTTTTCTTCTTCCTCGACTGCTTTTCGCTTTATTGATACAGCAAGATTCTTTGCTTCCTCTTTCGCTTTCTCTCTGACTTCCTTACGGGCCTGTTTTAATGCCGCATATTCTTCAGCAGAAAGCTCTTTCTCAGGCTTTACAAATTTCTTCGAAATCGTAACTCCCGGTTCAGTAGTAGTAGTAGTGGTGGTGGTGGCAGTAGCAGCAGATCCATCATCAGCAGCATCCTGTTCGAGACCCGTCACTTTCTTCTTGACCGCTGAGCGAAACTGCTGCGCACGTTGCTGACGCTTCGAAAGCCTTTTTGGTAGCTGTTCCGAGGTTTGCACCGGTACTGACGCAGTAGATTCGCCTTCCTCTGACATTTTCGAATATAAAAAAAGATGCTCGATTAAGTGGATTGATCGTAAACAAAAATATAAAAAAATTAGAGTGGCGGATATTACCCGGCGTCATCAACAGGCATCGGGTAAGGGTAAAATATTATGGTTAAACAATGACACTGAACGCTGTACTAAATACGGCAGTACATGCCAAACGTCTCGAGAGATCGAAAGCAGAAGAAATTGCATTGGCATACTAGAAATGATCCTCTCCTAAATGTAGTTCTACGATCTTGATAGGTTTTTTGATCGCGATACACAGAACGAGAAAACTAGCTAGGGATATCGGATTTATCATGCAATAAACTGCATTATTACCAACTATAACGACAAGGACGACTAATACTACTAAGAAACAAGCAATTGCCAGCTACTCTGTACACTTAAGAGTAAATGATCTCAATAATACACAATTGATACACACCCAAATATATATAAATATATAGAACCACATACTTCGACCTCTCTCTCAGATCTAGAGAGCATAACGATGACCATAACAACAGCAAACGACAAACAGCAGCAAAAGAAAGAAATTACAATTAGCTGTACACGACGCAAATTTAGATAACAAAATAACTCCGTACAATAGCCAAAAGAAAGACGAGAGAGACACATTGCACACAAAGCGCTCTGAACTCTTGATCTAATTTGAAATAAACCAAAAATAAGAAAAAGAGCGAACACATACTAAAGCAAATCGTAATTCGCACATAACCTACCCACGCAAACATAGAAAGCGAGGTCTAGACACGACGCCGTATAACCAGAGTACACAAACTTTAACGCACAAGCTTTTCCGGAACCCATTTACCTGTAAAACCCAATATCGACTAACGATGTCATTATTAAATCTCTTCATAATATTCTCTTAATTCTCTTTCTCTCTCTTTTCTGTTTGCGTGAGAAAAATTTGACAAAAACACACGAATATATACTGTAAGCGAATAGCAAACACCAATATGATATCGACATCTAGGTGCTCACGGCACACATCCAGATTCTGGTCTTATAGATGCGGAAGAGATCACGAACAAGGTCGCGGAAATCTATGCGGTGAGACGCCGTGTAAAAGAAGGTGAGTTTCCTTCGATCCCTAGAGTAGATATGTTAGACTATACTATGAAATATAATAGCAAAACAACAAAAAAATACCATTGATACTCGGCATCACGGATTTGCATAGGCATTCCACGCTCTTCGACCTTGATCATACAAACCTTTTGAGCCTTCTCCTCATCACTCTTCTTGACAAACATCTGCTGAATCTCGATTGGCTGAGCAAAGCGGATAATTTGCTTTGGCTGAAGGATTGCAGTCATGTTTGACTCAGCAATAGGTTTTGTGTTGCCAGACTCATCAAAGGTGTTTTGCTGGAGAGCGGCCTGCTGCTCGTTATGTTGCAAAGTTTTGAGTTCGCGAGCGGCGTCGAGAGAGACGTCGTCGTGAGTCACTTTTCCGAGATCCTTGCCTCTGTCGGCATCCACTATAACGAGATCGCCAACCTTGATCCCGAGACCAGAGCCTTCGGGCACATAGAAGATGTCGAGACGTCCACCCTTAAACTGGACGCAATAGAGACGCTGGGTTGCTGGGAATGCAAGACCGCCGTTGCACAAGAGAGACGAGCGGGGATTAGGGACGGAGTTGATCTGAGAAAACGAGGCCAGAAGGAGGGATCGGCTCGCGTCCATTGACGGATCTTCTGCATGAGCAAAGTAGGGATCGACCTCAGTGGCGAGCTGACGGTAAAAGACGTTGTTTGCAGAGGGATTTGGCATGACGATAACGGTGCTGCTGTGGCCATTACTGTGGAGGTGCATGTTGCTGTTACTGCTCCCGCTGCTGTGGTAGATGTTGCTACCAACGGGGTGCTGGGGATAAGGATCATAGGCGGAGTCGAAGCTATGGCGAGAGATGGCCAGTGACCCGACGTCGGCGACAAGGCCGCTCATGGTGGCAGCGGTGGTCTGAGCATGCTGTGCGTGCTGCTGAGGACGGAACTGGGTCTGCTGCGGAGGCAGATCGGAGGGCGAAGCAAACGAGTAGCGGCGCAGAGAGGCGTCCTGATGCTGCAGTCCACAACCGAGGCGCAAGTGATGGCTGCTGGGAGCGGCAGGGACGGAGAGCCGTTTCGGGACGGCACCGGCGAAGGAGATGTCTGCGGGACGCGGGCCAAAGCGCGAGTACTCGTAGTAGTCGTCGTCCTCGTCGAAGACGGGGGAATCCTCTGCGATCACGGCGGGGAAGCGGAGAGACGACAGTGGGGAGGGGGCGTCGCCGGTGGAAAAGGACAGCGAGCGGAAGGAGCGCGGCGAGTCATTCCAGATCGAGCGACCAAACGTTGCAGGTGCCTGCTGCTGATTCGAGCTAGCAGCAGCAGCAGCGGCGGCGGCAGAGGAGGCGGGGGCAAAGCCGAGCCACCTGTCGCGGTCGAGCGAGGGGGCCGTGGGATGCGAGGAGGACGGCGTGAGCGCGGCGGTGGAATCGAGGGCAGGATCGAGCGGATCGCGGAGCATGCGAGGACGCGAGGCAAACTCGGCGGCGTAGGAGGGCCTGCGCGAGGACATGCGTGAGATGTTGCGGTCGAGCAGGTCGTCGTCTTCGGAGGACGAGAGCGAGACTGTATCTGGGGGCGGCGTGTCGAGGGCGAACGGGGCCGCGAGCGAGGAGCGGGTCGAAGCCATGAGAGCGATAAGACACAGTCCTCGGGAAGCAGAAGACACAGAAGGCGTACAGCAGCAGAAAGGACTTCTGAGGAAGAGAGGCAGCGCGGGAGGGAGCTGCGACAAAGAAGAGGAGGACAAAGCAGAACCCGAACAAGGCCCTAACAGCGGGCCGATGACGTCGGGGCGGGGTCGTGTGACGTTGACGAGCGCGCGCGTCAGATGCGGCATAAGTGCGCTTGCGCAGAGTGCACGCTTAGACGTGACTAAGCGCTGAGTCAAATGCAGATCGCTACGGGGGCGCTGCTGCTCAGTTTTAGTTTGTTAGTTCTCATTGCTACGCGACTGAAGGGCGGTGTAAATTTGACTTGGACGCGAAAGGTCATCTGGCCCACTCGCCAATTAAGCGCATGGCGCGTGCGGCGGTGGTGAGCTCATCGCAAAAAAACAAACTCGCCTCGAGGCCTCGCCGCCTCGACGCCATCATAAATCCCAGATCGTCCCTCGACTCGCCCTCCACAACAGATATCTACATACCGCGGCTGCAGCACATCCACAAGTCGCTCAGCATGACGACCCTTCAGCTTCCGCGCGTCCTGCCAGCGCCGCCCTCGTCGACCGCGACCGCTGCCGCCGACCAGCAGGGCCGTCTCGTCATCTCGCCAATCGCCTCCCACCACCGCCATCACCACCATCACCACCGCGACCGCCGCCGCTCCTCCATCACCCTGCAGAACCTGCCGCCCCAGATCCTCCTTCCGATGCTTGACCGCCCAGCGGAACTAGCCTCCCTCATTGACCACAACCAGCCGTTCTTCGCACTGCTCGAGCACGCGATCGGCGAGCACGCCTACCGCACCCACCTCCGCCCTCTCTTCAGCGCCCCCAGAGAGGCCGTCGATGATGTCTCCCTCCTCTCCGCCACCCGCGGCATGCTCTGCAAGCACGACGAGTCCTCAAACCGGCTCTGGGCCGAGCTCTGCAGAATACTGGGCTTCGACGATGCCGACCTACCGCTCTTGAGCGCTCACTCCGCGCGCTCGCCCCTGTCTGCTCTGGATTCTGCCGGTGCCTCCCCACCGACGAGATCATACACTTTCGGTAGAAATTGCATATTTGAAGACGACGAGGACTAGATCGTTTTTGTGTTATTTTGCTTGCTTGGTTTACACTATCTGGACTTTTGTCTTTTGGTATATATGGTGTTTTGGTTGCTGCTGGGAGTCCACGAATTTTTTACTGTACTATACTTAGTTGTCAATTACTAAATCCGCCCTGATGACGCTCCCTTTTCCCGTTTACCAAAGATCGACGGCATACTGTAACTGCATTGCCTCGCGTGGTGGACGATCCGCGCTGATCACGCTCTCTCAGCAACTTTATCCCTCGACGCGTGTTCGCTGAAGCTGAGACCACTTCATCCTCGTTATAATAAAACGCTTGCATAAACACAAACAATTATGCAACCGTTAACAAATTATGCATTATTACGGACTACTATTTTCAGATAAAAGATCGGGTCACCGTGTGATTTGTGACACCGTGATCCATCTCCACCGTCTTCTCTATACTTCACCACTCTTTCCTGACCAACTCTTAATCCACACCGCAGTAGGTCCACAATGTCTTCCTCCTCTGCCTCAAAAAAGAGGGCAAATCTTTGTCTGCCGTATGCCACTACTCCTGACTCGATTCCACACCAGACTCCCTCGCTGACTCTTATCGTCGCAGATATGTCCCTCTGAAGACGGTCGCCGCCGGTGATGAAATCTCCGGTCTGCTCTCCTCGACCCTGCCCATGGTTGCCATGTTCTTAAGGTACCGCCACATCTCAAAATATCGTCTGATTGACCTCAATTGAATTCTAACGACCTTTATCATGTAGAAACAAGTACGCGTTTGTCTTTGCAACCCCGTGACTTTAGCAAGTCCTAACGCAACTCCTCAGGCTCATTGGCTGGTCCGCAGTCCTAGTCTCGATCCAATCCTGGCTCAACGAAACCGAGGACTCGAAGTCCGAGGCGTCTCAACCCGGTTGGATCAAGTTCATGTAAACACTTCATGCTGCCGCAACCTACTTGTTCCTCGCTAACACTATTTTCTACCAGCATAAGTCTTGCTGGCCTTATCGTCTGCTATATGGACCTCTTCTTCCCTGCAACAGCCCTCAATGGTGCCCTCTCTAGCATCACCGGCAGCAATCCTGCCGCCGTCACCACCCGACTATCCATGGCCGCTAGACCTACTGCAGAGTAGCCAATATGTTCATATACGTCTGCATGCACATGTATAATAGTTCGATTAAACAGCTTGTATAAATTCATACGTCTTGTAAAACAACACTAAAAGCAAAACAAAAAGAATATTTTCAGCATAAAACATAGAAAGAGCACAGCAAATTAGCAAATGTCTTCTTGATCATATCAATCCGCCCAGCACTCTGCCACAAACTTATCCATCTTAACTTTCAAATTAGAAATCCCAACAATCCACGGATGCTTCAACATCTGCCTTGGACTTCCTCGCTTCTTTGTATCCTTCTCTAAGCAGCACGCTAAGAAATGATGAAACGCTTCCGACCACTTAATCCCATTCTGCGGCTCGTCCATTAGCTTTGGCGCGGGATTGCCTACAATATACATCAAGATCTCAATCGGCATCAGTGGTGGCTCGCCTTCAGGTGGGAATGGGAACCGGTGATGAGCTACTTCCATTAATGTCAAACCAAGCGACCAAATGTCAGATGTGACCGAATATGGATGGCCCTGTATCCTCTCCGGCTATCGATTAATTCCTGTTAGTCACCTTACTTGCTCAGTATAGTCGTATATAAGAATCACTCACAGCCATATAATACGATGTGCCCGTAAACGTAGTCGCCAAAGAATTCACTACCTCTCCCGACACGCCAAAATCGCATAGCTTGACCTGGCCCATTCCATCCAGCAAAATATTCTGCGGCTTAATATCTAATCGAAACAGTTAGCTCAAGAACTTTCAAATTCTAAGGCTGTTATCTACCTCTATGTATTATTTTTCGTTCATGCAGATACGATAGGCCACTCAACACACCCTCGGCAATTTTTCCCAAAACCCGCTCGCCAATACGTCCCCCACGCGACTTGACATGCTTATATACCGCATCCAGCGATCCACCGGCGCAATACTCCATCGCAATCGATATACTTGCATTCTGATCATCCACAAACCGTCCATAATATTTCACAATATGGGGCGAATCGCAAGTCTTGTTAAAAAGTAATTCACGCAAAATCTGCTTCCGGATATCTGGATTAGGATTCGCGGGAATAGACTTGAGCGCAAACACCGTCCGGCCGTATCGTAGCCTGCATTTTGTCACGCTACCGCTTGTACCTTCTCCTAGCTTTGCAATCTCGACAATATCGCCATTCGTAGCCACGCGTTCCCAGCCGTCTTCGTCTAGTTCTTCGACGTCTGGCTGTAGCGCGTTGTCGAAATTGGCATCGGCCATCGTGACCTGGTGCCGCAGATGCAACTGTGCCTGAGTATTGGTCTGTATTAATTGGGGGTGAAGTTGTGGCTGTGGCTGTGGAGTCAGAAATTGTGGGGTATTATTAGTGCCTATCTGTATTGAGGTATTGAGCATCAGCTTAGCTCGCGAGTTGTTGCTGTTGGTATAAAATGAAGGCGCATCCTCCTGCATTGGCTCATAGAATCCTCCTCTGCCTGGCGAAGTTGATAATGACAGTGCGGGATGATTGTGATGACTTGCTTGTGGTAGCAAAAATCCCTGCTCGTCAACTGCTGCCATCGCTGGTGTCAGACACGGAGATGTCGGAATCGCGAGCGAGAGCGTCTTCATCCGCGGCGAAGCATTCATATTGTCTCCGGGATTGCGGAGCAGAGGTGGAGCGTTCATCGCGGACTTTGAGTCGTAGTACATTATAAAGTGCCTTTGTAAGTGCCTTTTGTTAATATGTAACGGTGCCTGTCTAGAGTGAGCTCTGCATGACAAAATGGGCGGGCTTGCTGCGAATGCCGTAGTCTATCGGAAACTCCTCTCTGCTTTTTGATTCTTTGATCTTTCACTATTGCACAACACATGAGTCAGCGGCCAGTCTTCGAGTCAGAAGCATGCGAGCCGACGGGTTATACAGCACTTGCAAACACAACCCAGCCAAACTGTGCTGGAGTAGCAATAATACACGCAGGCACGCACGCATGCACGTCAATGATCACCCATCACCCCACACACACACCCAAAACTTACCTCCAAATTCATAGAAACCGCGGCTCTTCAAGGCCGCAACATAGGGCGATTATTCGGTTTGTTCAACTTGCACCGTCGGGGAAGGAATTGAGCCGGGATCAAACCAATGATAAGCTGAGAGATCGATGGCGTCGTCATTCCAACTCGCGCGCTCACACAGCCACCATGCACAGCCCCCTCTTCTCCTCCGCCACAAAGCTCACCTTCACCGTGATGACTAATATATTCTCTAATAGCTTCGATGGTTGTCATCCAGTTATCCATAAAATGGTGCCACTTGAGTTAGGAAATAGACGATTTGAGCGTAAGACATTCCAACCTGGTCAAATTGGACTCTTCTGCATATCGCAGCGTATCAGTAAGTACGCGTTGTTACCAACCTGTTCAGAGGCAGAGATCACCTTCAAGTAGATAGATTACCTCTATATATGATTCCTGTATATATCCAAACAAGCAAAACAAACTCAGAGCAAATAATGATGAAATAAAAAAAGAGATTAAACAAATAAGCAAGAACATCCATGCAGCATCCTCGCCGCATAACCACATAACCCAACTGTGCAAGTCATTAATACCTTCAATCCGCCGTATGGTAATTCAGCAAACGGCTCCAGTGACATGCTTCATTTCTGAATCTTTTACGACCACACGCGCACACCCTCTCTCCCCTCTCTCATATCCAAATTAACGAAGGCCAAACCCCTCGCTCTCCACAATCGCTCGTCGAAGCTTATCCTCAAGCTTCTGACGAGACGAGTATCTGTATAGACACAGCTGATTGAAGCATGTATGCGAAATCGGAAATCTATAAAGAAGACTATTAGCCAATACATCCAATGTGCAGTCCAATTAAACAGCGAAACTCACCGATCCGAGTCTTCGCCGAGTTTCGAAATCTTGAAAATCAAATTCGCTATTCCAGTAGCCGGAATCCGATCAGATCCAGTAACGAACGTAAGCAGTTTTCTCTGATCCACAATCTCCAGGCTCCCAAAAAACTCCCAGAACCAACCGATAACCGGCTCCGAAGCTTCGATCTCACTGATTGAAATTTTCTGATTCGTATTACCAGGACCCCATCCGTCGTAGATAGCAACCGCTCGGAGAGCGTCCACGTCTAATCCTTCATCTGAGCCGCGAACTAGAAGCTCAATCTCCTCGGGACGAAACAAAGTCAGCGCATTACCTCCAATAACATGATAGAATCCTCGCTTGAACGGCTGGAACTGCCGATTAATCGACGAATCGAATATAAACTGGATATACTTGTTCACAAAGTCCTGTCGGTTGGCATTCGTCACCGGCTTCTTTTCCCCGCCCAGCACTAGCGGTACCTGCACAATCTGGCCATACATATCATGATCGGCAACAAAATCGCGGCAAAATACTTCTTCGACATTACCTTCAAAATCCAGAAGCTGCTGCAAACCCTTGGCCAAAGTAGGCTTTAGAATCATTAAATCAGCCATCGTGCACTGACATCCCAGCAACTTCTTGAATAGCGCCGGCGGAAGCTGAATATCAAGAATGGTCGAGTTATAGATCGCTAATCCAAGAACCACGCCCACTAAAAAGTACTGATCAGAAGTCTCAAACGTCGAGTGATTGAACCAGCAGTAATTCGACTCTTCATCATAGACAAACATGCCATTCAAGGGATCAAACATCTCCCGGACAAGAAGTAAAAACCACTCCTTCCTCAATCCTCCAGCGTCAACTCCGTCTTCGCCTACAAACTCAATCTTGAGCCCTTTCTTCAGCTCCATCTCATTGCTGGAGATCTGACGAAGCGAGTCATCGATGATACAATTCCGACGCACTTTAAGGACCAAATGAGGTTGAACAACCCTTTTGTAATTCAATGTAGAAAAGAACGCTTCTCGCGCCTTGATTTCCATCTGCCGACGAGCATCGTACTCCAAAATCGTGATCTTAGATCCCATCGAGAGATAGAAAGGATACTGACAGAAAGTAAACATCGGAGGAACCGGTGCTGCAGAAGAAGCTCCTCCTGAAGGGCCATCTGGGGCACCTCGTGCAGGAGCCTGCTTTGGAGGGCTTCCAGCTAACGCCAAGGCAAGATGAGAAGACGCCGGACTCCCAGTCGTTGGTCCAAGTGAAGCAGGAGGAGAAAGTTTACCAGCCGAAGAAGGCAAAGGCAGAATTCCTTGTTTCTCCCACTTATCGAAATCGTGAGTGATATCAATATAGTCGACCATCGTATTGTAAAAATTCGATGCGGGAATTTTGGATACTTGGATGTTTGCCGCGACTACTCACCGTTAGCTATATTTTATACATATTTCCAGCAAATCACAACACTCACAAAACAGCGACAACGTTCTTGCTGCAGCTCTAATTTTCCAATCTGACCCATAGATCTCAATCTTTGCCCCGCCATTACGGGACGAGCAGTACTTTGAGAGACGATGGGAAGTAAATGAGTTTAACAGCTCAACTTTGGCTCTGAAGCTTGCGACGGTCAAACGTGCAAACCAATTGACTAAATAGTGATGACAGGTCGCATTCAGGCTACCAATGAGTCCACAAATGCGCTTAATAATTGCAGAGTGATGAGCAAAGCTCGTCTGGCTTCTGTGAGAGTACAGGAGAGGATTTTCGAGTATAATTAGTATAAATTTCAAATCTTCGGCCGAGGCCAATACCCTACCCGGACGCTTCAAGAGATTTTCCGAATATTTGAATACTAATCTCATTGGCTCCTGCGATGGAGAAGCTAGAACAATTCTGTAAAACAGGTTGACCAGTGCGTAATCAAGACCTGTCTCCGAATAGGAGAATGATCGTCCGCTAGAGAAACTCTTGTTGAGTGCATCGGCTGACTGGAATGCAGAGGCCAGCTTCACTTGAAATTGTGCTAAGTTCTCTGCTTTGTCAAGCTCGGTGTCTCGTAAAGTCTGTACGTATTCGGAATCTATGATCGAATGTGGCCTTGCAGGGAGAGGAGTGACATCATTTGTTGTTTGACACACGGTGCATCGGAAACATGGGACTGATACGGGATATCTGAGCGAGGAAAGACAACACATGCATAGTCCGGTAGTCTAGAATGGGTGTCGCCGTTAGCAGGAGGCTACGATAACATAGACGAATGAAGTCACGTACGAGGGCAGCCGAATCTCGTATAGATAGCCGGGACTCATTTTGAGCTCCTTTCTCGGAGGGGAGCGAAGATTCAGGATTACTGCTAGTGGCTGCAGACTCGGAGGATTGCTTGCTGGTGGCCACCTTCTTCGACGAGGAATGCAATTGACGCGTAATCGCTTGGGTGAACGTGGTCGGAAACGGATGCGTTCGTCCGTGAGAAGCAGAGGACACTGCCACAGGCCGCTTAGTCGAGCTGTCAGCCGGCATTCGAGTAGCAGGCGGGACGTAGGATGGCGTGGACAGGGAACGCGAACGGAGTCATAAACCGAACACGATCAGATAAACACGCTCTGTTCTCGCTTACGAAGGCACACGACGGCAGGCGCGTGTCGGAGCAGCGGTCGCTATGCAGAGGAGGGCGGGCGACGGTTCTGAAGACAGAGGCGAGGAAGAAGACGAAGCAGAGTAACTGCGGATGCAGGCAATGGCTGAGGATGATGATAGTATCGCGGAGAGGTAGAAGCTGGTGCTCGCATCGGGCCGGATTCCGGCGGTCTTGAATACACGTGACTTTTTGCAGCTCGATCTTTATTCATAGCATCGTCATCACCATCGCAATAGCAGCACATGCTTATTGGATAGCGGACTCTCGGTTCAATTGCTCAATTAGGAGCCGGCTTCACCATGACTCTTCCCCACAGCAACACGGTCCTCATCCTTCCGACAGTCTCCTCGGCAAATGTTCCTCAGCTGGCGCTTGATCTCCTCGTCCATTCCCTGAACGTCCCCTTCTACTCCGTCTTAGACCATGGTGGACTGCTCTATCCTTTTGCGGGGCCGCCTGAGCGGCCGGAAGGCTCTACGCTATCGGGCATTTCCTCTTCGCTGGAGGTCTACCATAATGCCGAAATCACTTGCATTACCCAGCGCTCGCCTACTCTCCCTGGATCGCGGAGTCTCTTCATCTCTGAAGTTTTGATGAAGTTTATACAGCAAAATCAGTTTTCTCGCGTCCTTCTACTTTCCTCCGCAGACGCATCTAGGCGAGAAGATCCCGATATTACCAAAGTCATCCGTATCTCGTTAAATGGATCGTTAACGGCTACAGTCCGTGCTCTATCTGGCAGAATCGCCCAATTGTCTGTCGATAATGAAGAGCAGAGCACTGGAAACACAATAGCTACTGCGTACCAGATTCCTAAGCGGATACCAGGATCTGGAATAGCTGTTCAGTTTCTCCAAGAGTCATTGAAAGATAAGCTCATTGTGGATGCTATAATTATGTATGCGTACGATGGCGACAACATCCCCGATGCGACAAGACTGGCCGAGCTGGCTCTGGACACGTTAGAAATTTCGCAACCCACTCAATGGATCCATCCACGGTCGTGGGAAGGAGTGTACGGAAAGGAAGTGCAGGTTGGTTTAGAGCATGGCCTGTATGGCTAGGAATAATGTAATCTGAGAAAGCTGATAATTATGTACATGGATTTTTACTAGTATATACATGACCGTACTCCTGAAAACTAATTTTTGCGATGGCAAATCTCAGGAATCACTTAAAATCGCCCATTTTTATCCTTTAGCACTTCGAAAATTGGTTTTCTGGTAGCCACATTTACGCCTGATACTGTGTGCACCTTGATTGTAGCTCCTGCATCCGGGACCTTTCCAGAAATCCTAAGTTCGACAAATCCCAAGCCCTGTATCAGAATATCTGCACCTCCGCCATCGATCTTCGTCTCAGCAGCAATGGAGAATTCATTGATCGCCGAAGGATTGATATGAGCGGACACACTTGGATCGTTCTTTTTGACCATTGCCATTGCCTTCTCTAAATCACTGTTCACGTGGGCCGTAACATGCCGGCTCTGCCCTATGTGATTCCATGCTATGACATTGACATCAGGGGACTCTATTAGAACAAGTCCTCCAACATTCAGGCATTGTCCTTTCTTCACGGTTACGTGCTCCCTTCCCTTTTTGCTCATGAATCTCCCGGTCACCAAATGCTTTAAAGATTCCTGATCTACGGCGTTCCACAAGTTGATTCCACTGTCTTCTACTCCTGGTAGATCAATAATGCGTTTCCGTTTCCGATCAAATGTAATGTAGTATTCCAACTTGTTTCTAGTCATTCCAGGCCAATGACTTTCGCCCGGACCATCGAAGAGAGCTTTACCTTCCACTCCTTCACCGGAGAATTCGCGAAGCAGCATTCTCATCAATCGACTCTTGCCCACGTTGCTGTAGCCAATGAAATATGTTTCGTTGTCCATCATGCGCGCAAGATTTTTTACACTCCAGCCAGTTCTTGCTGATAGCAGTATAACGTCTTTTTTGTCTATCACGTCCGGTTGCCGGCGCTTTCTTGATCCCATATCAACGTACTTAATGACAGGGTTTGGATCAGAAGCGGGTCCGTGCAATCCCAAGTTCCAAAGAGATACGTTTTGAGCTAGCGATTCTGCGTCTAGAGTGGTCGCCTGTTGCTGCTGAAGGTTGACTACCGTCTCTAGTATATGCAGAAAGTATGGTCTCAATCGCTCTTTGGCATCGAGCTTTTCTCGTACCAATAGATCTATCCGATTTATCACGTATATTATTTTTCCTGGCGTCTTATTATAAGTTTGTAGAAGTGTCTGTAGTGGGAGTACCGAGAGGGGAAAATCATATGCATCGATAACATGTACGACCGTGTAATTATCCCTCTTTGTCGGCAGCTGTCCAAAAATATGCTTGTAGCTTACAGGAGGGAGGATTTCTGCCGAATTGTGATAATGCAGGTCATGGCACCTTTGGCATATCCGAACGGCGTGGTCCTCTTCTGCCGCATCTGTGGCGGTATCTTTGACCGGAGAACTGGCTATGCCGAGTAGAGCGCGGTCTTCAGGCGACAGGCTCAAGGCGTACTTGTCGAAACTTGCATCGGTACTCCTGTGAATAGTCGGTGACTCTGATCCAAGCAGTAACGGCACATTCTTCGAACCGCACGATGGGCAATGCTGTTTGGCGACTGCTTCTCTAGCGCTGTTCCACAGAATGCTCGCGGAGTGAACAGATCGCTGTAGACTGAAGTAATTAGACGGCCACCTGCTCACCGAAGCCAGTCGCCGTATCGCAGCCAATTTCATTAAGCTCTGCATCCTCGTCTCGCAAATATCTCTCGAATCTTCGCTATGCGCTTCCACTGTTCATGTCCATTCGAAGTTGCATGTTCAGTACAATGAAATATGCGAGGAAGTTCGGCAAACTAAAACTTTGGGAGATGCGAACTCCCAACGAGCATCCGTGCGACTCGAACCAAAATAGTGGCTCGGATTCGTCGTGGCGACGGAGATTACTGGATTTATAATGGCTTCTCTCTATTCGCGCAGCAGCTTCTCAAACACAGCTAATCACCGCTTATACACAGCAGAATTATAATAATACAGAGATAAACCACTTACTACCCGCTGCTCGGATGATGTACACCAAATCCCTCGCTCTCGGAAGCCGCTCCGTCTGCCGTGCCGCCTCGAGCGCTTCGAGAGCTTCTGTCCGATATCTTTCTGCTTCTACCCGATCTGGGTCGGCTATCAGCGTACGACGACCAGCTTTGTTAAATCACAATCTGTGGGCATATAACTATGGCCAGCGCCGTACTATGTTCATACAAACAGCGACAACGCCGAACGAGCACGCGCTGAAATTCATTCCATCTTCACCTATCTTGCCAGAGAATTCTCGCACGGTCGAGTTCGTCAACGGCCGGGAGGCTCACTCGTCTCCACTCGCGAAAAAGCTATTTACTGTCGATGGTGTTCGCTCAGTAATGTTTGGATCGGATTTCATCACAATTGAGAAGGATGTCGATGCTTCTTGGGCTCTGCTGAAACCAGAAGTATTTTCCCTTCTGACAGAATTCCTGAGTTCGGGAGCAAGGATCATGCTTGAGGACACAACTGCAAACGAGGATACAATGCCTCAGGATGGAGACTCTGAGACTGTGAGCATGATTAAAGAGCTTATTGATACGCGTATCCGTCCAGCAATTCAAGAAGATGGTGGAGATGTCGAATATCGTGGATTTACAGACGAGGGCTTGGTCCAGCTCAAGCTACGAGGAGCGTGCCGTACGTGCGACAGTTCAGCCGTGACTTTGAAGAACGGAATTGAAGCCATGCTAATGCACTACGTCGATGGCGTGAACGGAATCGAACAAGTCCTTGATCCTGAAGAGGAGATTTCGTTGCGTGAGTTTGAGAAATTTGAGGCAAAACTGAAGAGCGACAGAGGTGAAGCAACTTTGTGAGGGCCATAGTATATTATTACAACGAATATTAGATCGAATGATAACAATCGGAAGCGCAAGCAGTCATTCCACACCTTGGTTTATATAACCTCCAAAGTACCATCGTAAACTAACTTGTAATGGAGTTGGTGCAATCCAACTTGGAGCGATCCAGTGATCGGCTTGGTCGGATCTAGAGCTGCTACGAAGCTGTATTAAAATGTTTGTGAACCATTTGGCGCATCTGCATTACCAGTGGGTAGCGGCTCACGTGCGGTGTGGAGTCGATCCATTGTTCTGTAGTGAGATATGCTGTTCGCAGAGAAGCGTGTCGCATTATTCAGTTACCTCATCGCCGCTGTCTTCATCATCGTCCTCTTCAAAGAAAGCAGCAACCTTAGGCACCCTAGACCGAGACAGAGAAGATGTTGATGTAGGGCGTTCTACTTCTGCATGTCTCTCGTCACTGTCGCCTTGTCCAGTAATGTTCTCACGCATATCCTTCCCTTCATCTTTCTTCTCAACGTCTTCATCTGAAGAATCAAAATCGGCATCTTCTTCGTCGTTGTCATTCTCGTTCATACTAAAACTGAAAGACTCGCCGACTATGCGCTTGAGATCATCAATTAGTTCTTCACTTTCATCTAAGTATTTAGCATCGTCATATCGAATCTGAGCTGTCTCGGTGTTAACGATTGCTAATAATCTTTCCCTCTTCTGAGTCGCGGCTTCTTTGATTCGAGCAGGAGCAGTTTCTAAAAAGATAGCTAGACTATACGTTCACGTTAGGATGCGTTTGCGTTCGATCCGGGGTAAAGTGTACATACTCCTTTGCCTGTCGGATGCTCTTCATTCGGCGACCGTCCAAATTTCTAAAGCTGTCTTTAGCAGTCTCATCATTCTTAGCACCCCTCCGTCGTTTAGCCGCCATCTTGCCTCCCTGAGCGCGAAGTTGAGAACCAAAGCCTCCTTTGCCTCCGCAAAGGCGAGCATTGATTCGCAAGGCAAGAATAGAAGTAGATCTACTGCAAGGTGGAATCACCGATGACAAAGTCGTTGATTCATCATATTTCAATACACGACCCGACAAATAGCTCAGATAAGAGTTGCGCACAACAGAAGGGGGCAAACAGCTGGAGATGCGCTGTATGAGAGAATCAAATGTGGTATGTCCAGACAGCGCCTCAAATCTGAGGTCTGGCAGTCCCGGAACTAACGACACAAATACGTCGAGAGCACTCATTCTCAGTTCAAAGAGACTAAAATAAATTCGCTTTTAATGATGTTTCGAGGCCCAGCTGTGATCGGTCGTCGCGTTGTAGTGTCCTCTGCGTTGATTTCAGTCATGTGACATTGAAGCATTACTCAGCGTAACTTATCAAGATGAGTAAGACAATTTTAAAATAGCCCTAATAAAGCCCTACAAAGAGCGGTCACGCACCTTTTGTCCCCGGTGAGGTTTCGCGAGCGAATTGTCACCGAAAGCCAGACATCTCCAAGTGCTGGCTTCGAGCATATTGACAGTCTAAGGTCGCTATCGTCAACCACTCGACAACTATTCCACCAAAATGCTGATTCCTAAGTCAGAGCGTCAGAAGATCCACACCTACCTCTTCAAAGGTATGCATTGCTACTGATTTTTATTTCTATCCCGTCGGACGGTAGTGATACGCGACTCGAAGCAAGACTACTAGCTAACACGTTCATTTTCAACCAGAGGGCGTTGTCGTTGCGAAGAAGGACTATAATCTCCCCAAACATGACGAGATTGACACCAAGAATCTCTATGTAAGGACGGGATAATTTGGTTGAAACGAAAATGGTGCGTGGTGGATGTGAGGCTAATGTGTAATTTGCGATCTATAGGTTATCAAGGCTCTCCAATCCCTCGACTCCCGTGGATATGTTAAGACCCGATTCTCGTGGCAGTACTACTACTACTCTCTCACTGAGGAGGGTATTGAATATTTGAGAGAATGGCTTCACCTTCCCCTCGAGATCGTCCCCGCTACACACAAGAAGCAGGTCCGCGCTGCTCCCCCTACCACTGGCCGAAGACACTAAGTATCAAGCATTTAAAAGTTGGGAGAGTAGACGAAGCATGCTAGTCGATGAAAAAATGGAAGTGTTACATAAAAGTTGTGGCATCAGGGACTTTTGTTGGACGATCGATTTATGTACAAAAATATAATTATGGAATCATTAAACATACATTGTGTCGACTGGGTCTGATCAGTTATATCATCATCAGCTGAGACAGATTTGGTATTATGCTGGATATTGAGGATATTGTTCGTAATCGGTGCAACATATCCAGCATGCAACAATCCTACTGAATCGTTTGCGCGATTTGCAGATTTGTAGTATTTATTCAATCATCGTAAGTTACACGGTTCCGTCTATAAACGAACCAATACATGAGCAAATATAATGAAATAGAATAGTAAATTTAGCATCAGAAATATATGTTATATTACAATAAATGTTCTCATGTCTAGCTCAGAGTCTCATGTTCTGCGTCGATGTATTCCCTGGGTTAGCATCATGGTTCATGTTGGCTCTCACGAGGCCAGGAGGCTGTGCGTAACTACCACCGCCCGGCATGAGACCGTTAATAGGGGGAGGAGGAATAAGCAGCCTTCCATCCATCTGCAAAGCATTCATGCCAGAAAGCATCGGAGGAGGAGGTCCAGGCATTCCCATGAAGGGAAAGTTTGGAGGCACAGACCCAGGAGGGAAAGGCGGCATATCAGCATTTGGAGGAGGCGGCCCATGTAGAAAAGGTGAAAATCCTTGCTGCGGCATCATATTGCCTCCGGCTCCATTTACTTCTGAATCTTTTCCTATATCGTTGTGGAATCTCATGCCTATCATAGGAGGCAATACGCCTTGCACAGGTCTGCCTCCTCGTTGCTGGAGAGGTGGGATTTGGGGCATCGGAAATTGGCCCGCCTGCATATCAATTTGTCCGTTCGGACCGTTCCAAGCGCTCTGGCCACTTTGCATCTGAAGATGGCGCGTCTGTTGGATCTGCTGAAGCACTCTTGGATCAGCTTGGTCAATGTCAAAGGGTGGGAAAGGTACTGCTAGACCTGGAGGAACTGGTGGCATTTCTGCGCCACTTGGCAAATGGTTCTGATCCAATCCATAAGGCTTCATGCCTCTGTGGTTGATCTGGTCAGGCTGCATCGTTTGAGGAGGCATTCCAGAGGCACCCTCAACCGCCTTCCCTGGCATGTTCTGCTTTTGCGCTGGACGAGATTTCGCAGAGCCACTCATTAGACCCATCAAGAATAAATCATTTCCTTGCTTCTTATTCAGTCCATCCTCATTTTGGATAGCATTGGCTGGGATATTTGCATTCATCTGTGCTTTTGTAGGGTTGGGAGAGCTCGCATAAAGGCCTTGCGACAGCATGGATGTTGTAGGCATTCTATTATCACCGAGATCACGATCTCTTACAGGCCACGGACCGGCACTTGATGGAGGACGAGCCGGCTTGCTACCCAGAATAGCCATGATCCGTTTGAATCCTTCTTTGTCATCACCTGTTTCGCCGAGCGAAGAAGCTTGCGGTACAATTGGGTGGGCCGGTTTTACTGGACTATTATTCGTGTCATCGGAGACTGGAGTAGCAGGCACCTCAACTAATTCAGCCGGCGCAACATTTGAGGACGGTGGCGAAGCTGTCTTGCCTTTCGGATCTTCAGATCTGAAAAAGGAAGAAAATTTGGAGGCTCTTCCACCTTCACCAGGAGATCTCATATTCATACCATCAAGGCTAGAAGAGAGCTCCTTAACATCGTCAAGGGATAATGAAGCGCCAAATGAGCTGAAAAATCGGTCGGCAGAGTATCCTGGGGTACTAACGGGTTTGAAGCTTGAAAATGAATCAGATTCAGAAGACAGGTTCCCAGCATCCTTTGACTTCCGCTCTATATCGGCAGCCTTCATCCGGGCCTTCCAGGCCTGAAATTCTTCAATTGAATGTTCATTGGATGAGCCAGCTCCGGCAGAAGTTGCTCCAGGAAGTGCAGCTAAAGAAGACGATGATTTGGTACCCGAGGTCTGTGGCACAGCAAGGTTGGCAAGACTGCTACCGGCAACTGCGTTGGCAAATTCGCTATTCGAAAAGTTCAAGTTATCGCTATGTTCCACTGGCGTATCGAACCATTCAGGAGCTTTTTCAACTTGACGGGAATTGTACTTCTCCCCGCGATAATCTCGGCTCTCATATTTATCACGCTCCTTATTGGAATCACGATCTCTCCAGGAACCTTCATCTCTCTTAGACCCACCGACTAAGTCTCGCGCACGCCTTTCACGAGTACTTCCTAGTTCAGATCGTGCGGCCCGGTCGTCGTCCTTATATTTTCTAGGGCGATCAGTGGTATCAATATGTCCATTGTGCAAATGGCGCGAGCTAAAGTCACTTCCTTCCTGCTCCAATTCATCAATGCGACCCGTCCGCTTTCCAGAGATTGTTCGTGAATTGGCGAATCTGCTATTTGCGCCGGACGAAAGTCTGCTACTGCCAGCGTCTCTCTCGCGAGATAATCGGTCTGCCTTGAGAGAGCTAGCTCCACGCAATGGCATCTCATCTGAGCCATGCTCGTCATAGTCTTTCTTTGCTATAGAGGTAGCAAACGAGATTTTAGGTGGTCCGAGAACTATATCTGCTGACTCTATTATTTGGTAAGAGACAGTACTTGATTATATTTGGCAAGAGTCTTACTTACTTCTGGCTGTAGATGGCTCTTCTCCATCTCTCTGAGATCTAAAAACAGTTAGCATCAACAAAGACTCAGGTGCGCACTATATATTCTGTCACTCATACATCTTGCTGTCGCTGTAAGCATCAATCATATCTGTCTCGCCTCGACTCTCTCGTCGACTCACTAAGTTCAGTTTCCGAGGGGCGTTGGTAACAGGCGGACTGCATAAGTATTAGACACATGCCAAAGCTTATCCAGATAGTAATCGATTCCTCACCCCATCCATTCCTCGTTCGGTACTAATCCTTCTGGGGGGGTGCATAATGGCGATTTAGAAAGCGCTTGCAGTTCAGCTATTGAATAAATATGGCGATCCATTTCGATAATTCACAGCTGTGAATCGCAATATGAAGTCAAATATAACACAATTATGGGACTCTATAGAAAAAAGTCAGTTGAATATTTCGGCAATGCACGGCCATAACTTGCGCGTCAGATCGAAAGGCATTGTAACAAGAAGCGGATGGAGGACTTGATCCGTCTCGTAGAAGAGAATAATTGCAGCTCATGTAAATGGAGATCGTACCGATGAAGTAAAATTCTCAGTAGTGTCAATATTCAAATATTTCGCTCCAGCGATAGCTGGATGATAGCAACGGGTCGAGGCAGTCGACCGAGTGTGGTAGGGAACTGTAGATGTTGTCGCGGAGCGTTTGGTTTGACACGAGTGTCGAAGGCAGCTAGGGCTGAGAGAATGGTCACGAGAATCTTGCAAACTTGCTCACAGCGCGCCACGTAAGTTCATTGCAAAAAGACCATTTCACTATCTTGAGAACTGAGCACAACCGAGATTTGATTTAATCGATTTAAGTAGCTGTTATGAATTTATGGTATTCAACTATTCATCCAAACTTCAACATATATATTGTTTTTTATTTAAGTGCTACAGCACGCAAAGCTTTACTCATACAACTTAAACACGACATCTCTCTCATCGATCTCGTAACCATTCACGATATATATCTACGTATAAAATCCTGGCGCTTTATTTCTTAATGGAAAGCATTCAGTACCGCCAAAAAAACGCTCTACTCAAAGGATCTTGCTTGCGCTAGCAGATCTGACGTTAAAGCTTTCGTTGTAGACCAAGAGTTGGACGCGCTTTCAATAGTCTGCGCGATCTCAAAAATAAAGGTCTGGTCGTAAATGCTTAGGTCCTAGTAGTTTATTAGTCGCCACATACTATACACAATATAAGCAAATTTTTTGAACATACCTCACACCGTCTCAGGGATTCTGTGAGTACTTTGAGCATCCAATTGGTGACCTTCCCGTAATTATCTACCTCAGACGCCGGCAACAAAGTTCGCTGCAGCGGGAACTCCGAACTATCGATGACTGGGTTTTTCGTGATATATTGAAGCCCATGATCAAATAGGTAGTGACTCGTATTTGACAGAACTGGTATTAGATTTGCAATGACCGTTAGTAAACCTGATGATTTAGGATTGTGCGAGAAATTTGCATCAATAATGGCAAACTGCAAGCTGTAGAGTGCCGTCCGAATAATGTCTTTCTCTTTATAGCCAGTATCCTAAAAAAGGTTAGCACCGTCATATAAAAACGAAGCAGGAGTAGCATACGTCAAGCAATTGGATTATAGACACCAGGACTTTGCGTGCCATACTAGCAATGGCTCCGTCAAATCCTAGGCAAATTATAACGTAGCCAAGGCAGCTATTGTCAACGAGAGCATTGACATCTACTAGCTTGCGCGAAACCATATCGGAGATAGAAGGCAAAACGAATAGAGGGTCATATACCGAATCTGAATCAAGATGTACATTTTCAGCAAAAACTCGGTATTCATCCGCATTTGTGATCTGTCCCGGAACATAGCTGTCCGAAACTCCCCTCAAATATTTCATACTGTGTCTAAACTTTCTGGCTGAAAATGATATCTCAGAATGACTCGAAGGATTTGAATAGAACCTTGTGTATTCCTGGGGGAATGAATATTCATCAATTCTCATCTCAGCACTAATATTCACTAAGGCATCAAGCGAATGCAGTATTGCCAACACCAACTTATCAGAACGTTTGCAGGTCCCGGAATAATATTGCATCAAGTTTGGAACAATCATCGTAGTTTTAGACTGTGTTTTCGGATCCAGAAAATACAGAAAATGCAGAGCACATATAAGATGTGAAAATGATTTGTCACCCTCCAAGGTGGACTCGGTCCACCTTTGGTCGATATTTATGATCATCTGAAAGAATTTTTTAAATTCAAGATTCTGAGGCTGATGATAGGATGCCATCATAAGAGAGAGAGCAAATTGAACCACGACTTCATCGTTAGACCATCGTTGGATAGAAACCTCTATAGGCGCATTAATTGCCTTCCCAAGGCCAAGGCTTTGAGAAACATTTTCAGCGATATAGCCAATCCTTGCAAGTATCGATAATTGGAAGTCAGATAGCTGAGGATTCTCCGACAAATATCGTGTGACGGTTTGCAGAGCAGACCTAATATATCGCGTAGTCCTTGCTGTCAAGGTCTCTGAAGATATCCCGACGCATAATGACGCATGGACGAGCGCTAATCGCTCAATAGAAAGTGTATGCGGAAGAGTAGAGTCAATCTTATTATAAAAGTCAATGCGATCATCATCATTCTCCGATAAAACGAAAGCGCGTAGGAGAAGCTTGAGATTAGATATTTTCGGATTTGTTGCAGCCCGTAACGATTTCCGAATAATAGCAAGTTCGTTCCCAGAAGGTTTTTCAATCACATTTCTAATGAATAGCTCTGACTCATCATCGTAATCAATCAAAGGCCTTGTTACTGCGTCAGCGAATAATCTCATGTCTTCGGTATCAAGCTCAAGGATTTCATCTGCATGATGCAGTAACATATAAGATCGCACAGATTCCGACTTCCGGATTATGCGACAAACAAGAGGAAGCACTGCTGTATGAGATCGAGTAAAAACATCGTCAAGCATATCAAAGTCAAAGGTTAAGGGCAGAGAGTAGCCTTCATCCAACAATGCAATGACATGGTTAACAACCGTGTCATCTCCCGAATTAAGTGCGGTGCCCAACAAGAAAGGAAAGATATGGAGGTTAGAATTTACTGTAGTGAGCAAATCATGCTGCAGAACATTTAGTAAGGCGCCCAAAACTCGAGGAGATACAGAATCCACTTCGTTTGAGGACTGTAAAAGAAGTTCTTCCAGAGCGCTGTGTGATAATAGCCTCAGACCGGCAGTAAGTGGAACAATCATCTGTCGCAAGTGTTAGTGAACAAACACGGTACATCCTCACAACAAGGAATAGAAATAAAACCTTTTCGTTGTTCTTCCAAGAGTTAAATGAAGAAAGAACATAACCATTGATAAATCCAAGTTGTTGGCCATCATCAGAGACGTTGGTATAAACAAGACGCGCAAATCTAAAAAACCAGTCACAGAAAGCGGCAGAAATATCGCTACTCTCTTCGGGACTTGACAAAAGCATGCTCCAGCGACGTTCTTGCTTTAGCACCTCCATGATCCACTTCAAATCAGTCGCATTAACTTTCAATTTCTCTGATAGTGCGTTCAGGGTCTCTATGTCATTACTGACAACAGAGTTACCGACGCGAGAATTAATAGCATAGATATCAGAAACGTTAAGAGGGCGATTCATTTGATCCAGCTGTCGCCGAAAATCATCAAGATCGTCAGTGACCAGTAGAAGGTCTATTAAGTCCACAGGATCTCCAAATTTGTTAGAATTAGAAGGGATTGTGAACTCATGAAACACTGACTTCCATTTTTTGACGTCCATTCTGCGGCCTTTAGCTGCCTTTTGAGTCAATTTGTCGAAATCGTTCAAAATGGACTGGAAATTCTCCAGGCCCTTAGACTGAGACACAAAATAATGCGCGGGGAGCCATCCTTCGCCTGAAATGCAATGCGCCACTAGAATCCGAAGTAAACAGCATAAAAGTTTCTTAGAGACTGGGAACGAAGGTTTATCTGAAGATGCAAGATATATCCATTGCTCAGTCAAAGAAGCTAAAAATGGACTGAAAGAGTTAAGCTTATCGGACTTTCCTCTGCCATTTTGCGTAACCGCTACTTCATAAATTTGATCAATGTATTTGAAAGGTGCTCGGAGGCAACGAGCAACCGCTTCATTAAGTAGGTACCATAGCGCATCCATATCGCTCTTGTCACATTTGCGAATGAATGATCGTAGACACTGAACAAGAGAAATAATAACTGGTACTTGATTATGCTGAAACAAGTATGTGCGAGACGTAATGCGATTCAGAGAGTTGGTAACATCCGCTGATACTTTAACGTCTTTAACATAAGTAGCAAGCTGAAGCATATACGTAAAAAATGAATATGGAAAGCCCTCTGTGAGCGAGTTAGTACGAAAATCAAATATATTTTTGCAAAGTTCAGACCTGAACATTGCCAATACACACCTGGTTTATTCCAAAATTTCGCTGGAATTGGCAATAGACTTTGAACGCTCAAAATATTACCAAGCTCGAGAGATTCGTTCAGATCAAATGTCAACGCGCCTGAATCACCAGCTTGTCCACGTTGTAAAAATCGAATAAAAACTGGAGAGAGATCAAATTTGACACTGTTTGAGACGCCGGGAAATAAAGCAATATACAGTTTGAGAAGCTTTGAAAGTACGAAACCACTATTAGTCGATGCCTCTTTGGCAGCTGCGATGACGTAACTATTTATTTCAGGTAGTCTGTGAAATGCTTCTTCTAATAAAGTCAGCCTGTCCGTATCCCACCCCCTTGCAGCAAATATGCCAGTTACATGCTGGAGCTTTTGTAAAGACTGAGCAATCAAAGCCAAAGTGAAATATTGAGTGATTTTGCTTTTATGAAGTGCCAGCTCAAGCATAGCTCTATTCAGAGGCGTCGGTATAATATTCTCTAAAACTAGACTGACCGGAGGGGGAACGCTAATGTCGAGTGATAAATCATTCAACAAGGAAGGAATAGGTAAGCACACAATGGCTACGAAAAAACTGATTTTTTTCAGAAAATCGATATCTTGAGTAGGATCCAATTTTGTAGGCATAGAAGTTGTGTAGGAGGCGACAGTTTCGGGACACGTATTAAAAATGGAAAACAGCAGAAGAATCTCATCGTCATCTTCTATATCGAGACTTTTTGACAGGGAGGCTAGCACACGGTTATAGTACTGAAACGCCTTTTGAGTTTGGTGGGTATCAAGAATACCGGGCGGGTACCAACCTTTGTCTGGAAATTGCACTCCAAGTTCCGGATCAGTGCAGATTTTCACCAAATAATTGAAATTCAGCTCAAATTTGGTCAATTGAGTATTGTTGCGGGATTTTAGAACACGGTAAATAGAAACAATTTTGATTAAAACCCACTCAGTAAAGAAGACTGTCTTGGCACGTTTTGGAATTAGTTTATCATCTGCAATTTTGCTTAGAGCCGTGATCGTTCTTTTCAGCTGTTCGGAGCTATCGATGGTCGCATTCGCCAGCCATGCCAAAATAATAGGACGATGACTTAAGAGCTCGCACTTACGCTGCGGCGAGCAGCACTCAATCAAAGCAAGGAAGAAGTCAATCATATAATAGCGCATGGTCCCGCTACTCGTATAATGTTCGCTCATTGCCCGTGTGATGTCTTCCGCCGATCGAATCTTTGACGAAGAGAGAAGTTTGGGGTATATTAGAGACGAGAAATCAAACGCGGAAAAGATCTCGTCCGAATAAAGACCACGCTGAAATTTCACAAATTGCACTAAGAGCTCAAGCACATCATTCACAGGCGATACTTGTTCAGTGTAGAGCGACCGATAAATGAGTTTGTGGTGGTTCTCGAGCAGTTTGCGAATAATGTTAATTCCGGCTGTTCGACAAACAGCAACATCAGTAGTAATTCGAAGTAGGCTACTTATATGAAATGTCACCTCCTTAAACGAAGGAGTATAAACGGACGACTAAATGCAAAATCAAGTCAGTCGGCAGGTAGCGATGGTCTGTTATGGAGATGAGAACTTACTGCCGCTTCACTCCCCCACACTGCCACAAGTCTCTCGCCAAGGCCTCTATCTAGCAGCACTGCTAATTCATCATAGGATATCTTCTTCTGTGCAGCCGGAGTTAGTCTGGCAGGATGCCCAATGACTGCTTGCAGCTCCGAAAGTATTGGATCAAGTTCGGCAGTTCGCTTCACACTGCGATTCGCCGTGGATCTCCCGCGCGCCCTCTTCTTTGTAGACGCCTCAGAATGCTCTACGTCCATATTCATATAATTATTCACTATTAGTTTCCAATATGCGACACATAATATACAATAGCTAAACTGGCGCTATAGAACAAATAGACGGGTACCAATAAGATGTGTGCTCGTGCAATAAAAAAATCTCTAAACTATTGGGAGAATAGGGATCGTGCGGCTCAGAATAGTAGAGTTTTGAGGGTTTGCAGAAGAGAAGCCGACAACTATAAAATCAGATAGCGCCAGCTCAGTTATTCGACGACAGCTGTACCGCTAGCCACAACTACGCTTGAGTATTTATCGATGACGAGTGAACGGCGGATAGATGGTGCAACGGCGGATGCCGTTGCCGCCAAAACGTTCGCAGTCTATGCCCAGTGCCCGCCTCGCACAAAGCCAACGACGAGATCAGATGGCACTCGCGAATGGACAAACTTGGCCGCAATTGTTTTAATATCAAGAGGTGCGCTACAGTATTGTACTATATACAACGATATAGGCGATTTTTAATTCAAGTATAAGAGTAGCTAATGCCTATCAACTAATATATAGAATGCCCGGCGCTTAAGCAAGTCTGCGTCTCTCTAGCAACAGGAGTGAAAGCTACCCCAGATGTAGCGGTCGGCTCCGCTCAGGGCAGAGTGCTCCATGACTGCCACGCTGAAATTTTAGCTCTTCGTGCATTTAATAGGTTTCTAGTCGACGAGTGCTTGAGACTAGACGGGGATTGCGCGGACTCGTCCGAGTACGTGGTTAGGTGCGAGCCGAGTGGTCAGGATGCTGGAGTTGAATATAAATATCGTCTGAATCCAGACTGGGATATAGGCCTAGTTCTCACCGAGGCTCCTTGCGGCGACGCAAGCATGGAGAATTTAGGGGCAGGAGTGAAGGAGAACTGGGAGGTTGGATTGGTGGATAAAGAGGAGCGTGGTCCGATAAAGGGGCGTGCCTTTTTTTCAGAGCTTGGTGCGGTTCGCACAAAACCAGGTATGATCACTGTTTTCTTCTTCTGACAATATTTGGTTTGGCCGAGACCATGAGAGCATGCTTCTGACTGGTATAACGTCAGGACGATCCGATTCTCCTCTATCGCTGAGCAAATCCTGCAGCGACAAACTAATGCTACGACAGTTCACTTCGGCCATACAATCGCCAGTCAATTTGATTGTAAACCCCGAGAGTGCGTACATTTCTATGCTGTTCGTGTCTGAGGATAGGTTTAACGGCATCTCGTTCGAGCGCGCCTTTGGCCGAGCTGCGGACTTGCGATTAGAGCCGGGAGAATATGGGCCCTACAAGGAGTCGAGATTTCGATGGACCACGTTCCAAACACGGTTCGAACACTCGCGTTCTGCGGCCGGAGAGAAGGGAAAGCCCAGCAATGTGTCACTGGTGCATGTCGCGAGGAGCTCTGCACCAGCAGAGGCTATCGTCAAAGGGATAAAGATGGGAGCTCGGGCAGGGTCCGCGGCGTCCGCCAGCGCGGTGTCGCGCGCCCGGCTGGCGCAGGACATCGCCGCGCTGCTCGCGACAGAGACCACGCCGACCTATAGCCAGCTTAAACGACGCGACGATGGCCGCGCAGGACTCAAGGGCCGCGTGCGAGAGGCGCTGCGAGGATGGCGGGCGACGGCGGAGGACGACTTCGCGGTGGAGTGAGTTCCGCGGTTGTTCGCGGTTAGGCGAGGGAAGCGGCTGCCGCGCATACCCGAAGCGACCGCCAGTAGCCGCCGCCGCCCGCCTTCTCGAAGCTGCTAAGAGCGGCCGCTCCTGGAGCCGGCCATTCCTTGTCTCGCGCCCGGAAAACGCTACGCCGGCATCGTCCATCGCGAGTCGCCAAATCCCGGTTCTGCGTCGCTGCTCCCTTGGCAGACCACACCCGCTGTGCTACCGATCCTGCTTTCTCCGGCCCTTGGCACAACCCTAGCCTCTCCGGCTCCGCGAAGCCCTAGCGAACCCTACACCAACAGGCGGACATGCTTCCGCAGTTCGGACTTGGGAGCCGGACTAGCTCGCCCTTTCGGTCCGTCCTAGCCGTCTTCCATTGGCCACCCCGCACGACTGCGTGACTCTGGCAACAAAGAAGAGTAATCTCGCATTTTTTTTTCACCTTATCTCTCCGCTCGTCAGCTGCGTTTTCTCTCGCACTCCTCCCCCGCATACACACCTCGCTCCCGCCCGTCACGACGAGCATCCCACACAACAGTCATGTCTATCCAGAGCTTCTCCGCAGAACTCGAGAAAAACACCTCGCTAGAGCTAGGCTCCGGAGTCACTGGCGCTGACGACGTCTCCGGCCTGGAGAAGTCAACTGCTACAGATCTCAATGTTCTGGCGGCAAAGCTCGGCGTCAATCCAAGGCAGCTTATGTGGAAGATCGATATCCGCTTGGTCCCTATGCTCTGCCTTCTCTATCTCTGGGCCTTCTTAGACAGGTGCTTTTTTCGTTGCCGTTATTTGGAATTCGTACGCAGGACACTAACGGACGTTACATGATGCAGAGTTAACATCTCCAATGCCAAACTTTTCTCGATGACCGAGGATCTTAATCTTATCGGCAACCGATACAATATCGCTCTCACCGTCTTTTTTGTGCCGTACATCTTGGCCGAGGTTCCATCCAACATGCTGATGAAAAAGCTGAAGCCACACGTCTGGCTCTCACTCTGTATGTTTCTCTTCGGACTGACCACTACTTTAATGGGACTCTGTCAGAGCTATGGTACTTTGATTGTTTGCCGATTATTCCTCGGCTTGTTTGAAGCTGGCATGTTCCCGGGATGTTTCTACTTGCTTGCCATGTGGTACGTTCGCTCGGAGGCTCAGAAGAGATACTCCTTTTTCTTTGCCTCTACTACTCTCGCCGGAGCCTTTGGAGGTCTTTTGGCTTCCGCTATTGGCCTTATGGACGGCATGAGAGGTATGAATGGCTGGCGTTGGATATTTATCCTTGAAGGTATTGCTACTTGCCTCGTTGCATTTTGTCTCTATTTCCTCATTGTCGATTTTCCGGAGGAAGCCAAGTTCTTAACCACCAACGAGCGTATATTTATTAAGGCAAAGCTTGCTGTTGATGTGGGAGAGTCGGCGAGAACTAGAAAAACGACTATTCGCGATGTCGGACGTGTTTTCAAAGATTATAAGCTCTACTTGGTTGGCTTCACGTACTTCGGCCTCATCGTTCCGTCGTACGGCTACGCTTATTTCGCCCCTACCATTATCTCTGAGTTTGGCTATGGTACAATCCAGACACAGCTTCATTCCGTACCTCCTTGGGTAGCTGCCTTCGGCTTGTGCATGATTTCAGCCACTGCATCAGATTATGTCAAACATCGTTACTTGTTTACGGTTGGCTTGACTCTCATTGCCATCGTTGGCTTTGCGATGCTTCTGGGAATTAAGGACAATGTTCATGCCAAGTATGGCGCGCTGTTTCTTTGCGCGTCCGGTCTATATTCGGCAATGCCTGTGGTTGTATGTTGGACTACAACCAATTTCGGAGGTCACCTTAGACGTGGTGTAGGAGCTGGCTGGCAAGTTGGCTTTGGTAATATTGGTGGCATCATCGCTACCTTTTCCTTCTTGACTGCTGATGCTCCTAGATTTATAAAGGGCTTCTCGCTCAGTATTGGTTTCGCAGGTCTGTCGATCATTGCTTGTACTCTATATTTTTTGGCAATTAGACGTGAAAATAGAATGCGCGACAAAGGAGTCGGTCTTGAAGCATGGGAAAATATGGATGATGAGAATAAAGTTCTAGCCGGGGACAACAGCCCTTTCTTCCGTTATAGTTATTAGAATTTGTCTTTGTTTTGTAAAAAAGGTGATTTTTATTGCTCAGCATTTACGATCTCCGGGATCTCACACTTGTTTCTTGTTCTCTATTTTTTTCTTAGTCTTTAATCAAAAGTTGTTATAATTCAAAATGCGACACAGCGTACTCGCAATCACTGATATGGAGTATTATTCTTGTTCTAATCTTTTCCGCGACGTTTTCGTTTCTTGGGCCCCACCAACCCTGACGTCTCTCGTTCGATATCCATGATGGCCTCTCTTCTAGCAGCAGACACTGGCTGCAACCAATTCTTGATTATGTCGCTCTCCCGCACACCCTCATACTTCTCCATTTCTCTTCCGACGCGCTTTTCGATCGCCTGAATTCTTACTACATCATTTTCAGTGACAAATGAGATACTCTCACCCTGTCTTCCAGCACGTGCAGTACGACCAACTCTATGAATATAATCGTCGGCGTCTGCGGGTATGTCAAAATTAACTACCATCTGGACTTGTGGAATATCAAGACCTCGGCCAGCGACATCGGTCGCCACCAGAACTCTTGCAGCCTCCGCTCTGAATCGATTGAGCGAGTCTATTCGTTCGCGCTGTGATATGCTTGAGTGTAATGATGTTACTCTTATGTCCATAGCTCGAAGAATTCTTCGCAAAACCTCTGCCGTTGCTGTCCGGTTAACAAACACGATGGCAGATTTCTTTTCGTTTATGGGTAAGGATAAGAGAGAGACGAGGTAGGACTCGCGAACATGACTCGGAAGAAGAATGTAGCTCTGAGTCAAGCTGTCGGGAATCGAAAGTTTGCTTTCAGATTGCACTTCATGAAGGAATACCTGATGCTTTGACGTTTCCTTAAGTTGTAACACGGGCGGGGTAATTGTTGCAGTAAATAAAAGAGTTTGCCGTGTTTTACCCTTTGCAGTAACGCTCATGCATGTTTCTAAATCAGGGGCAAATCCAGGTGTCAGCAGACGATCAGCTTCGTCAAGTACTAGAAACTTGATTCTTCTCAGTCCAGCCACTGCTTCCTCGCCGCTGCTCCGTATATGGTCGGCTAGTCTACCAGGAGTAGCAATGACGACATGAGGACGTTTTTGCAATGATATTCCCTGCGCCATCATATCCATGCCGCCGACTACGACAGCTTGCTTCAAGTTCATAGACGCACCGAGAGCAGAAAACTGCTCAGAAATCTGTAATGCCAACTCTCTACAAAGATGTATAACGTTAGCCACAGCAAACGCATAACATTCAACATATTATATACCGTGTAGGAGTTAATATCAATGCGAATACGCCAAATGGATCCTCGGAGAACTTTTGCAAGATAGGTGCAGCAAATGCTATCGTCTTTCCAGAACCTGTTCGAGCACCCCCAATGCAGTCTCTGCCTGCCTTAAATAATCAGCAGCATGCCCACGCACCCCTATGATCCAGGCATAAAGTGAAATGATTTCTGACCTTTTAAGATTTGTGGTATACATGCCGTTTGTATTTGAGACGGCCTTCGAATTGCCATAGCGTTGAGCGCTTCTACCAACGATTTTGAAATGCCCAGCGATTCAAACGCTGGCCCATTGTAAGTCGACATATCGCCCGAGATAAGTAGAATATAGCAAAAATCAAACAAAATTTAAAAGAAGGTCTTCCTTAAACCAACATATCAGCTATATTTGAGAGCATTAGCGGTCGAGCTTATTGTATTGCAATATTTCAGGAATCAGATATCTTTTTTTGAGCTTTTGGGAGTTCTGAAAAATCATCAGTCACGTGAATAATTGCGCCTCTAGCCGTGCGCGACCTCCCTCCACGTTGTTCCACTGCAACAAATCTCATTGTATCTCGCAAGCGATTTCCCACTCTTCACGCTAATTTGATAAATAGATCTGCGAGCAAAATAACTGTGCGATTAAGATATATCTTGCAGATTTGAATAAATTATCGAATTATTGATAGCGACTGCAGCTAGAAAAAAAGATCGGGCTCAAAATGGTAATAAAGTCAGCATATTCGCGAAGTTGTCCTCTATTACTAACTTGGAGCTAGTCAATGAGAATTATTCCTTCTCCTCAGTATGCGTCTACCGCTCCGAAGCCGGACGTAGCGCGGTCCCAGATTCCTGCTCTTCGCGATCACCTGGTTGCTGGCAGTGCTCCGTCACCCATGACTGATAGTCTCAACATCGCTAACGAAGGCGCGCATCCCCTGCAATCACATCTTAAGAACTGGGATCAAACCCAGCAGGAGATGAAATTGGAACACTTAAGAAGGCTATTTGGTGCGCATGAGCCTGTTAGACGAGTCATGGAGTTGGAGGCTTGCAAAGAGAGTCTCCCCTTCTACCCAGAAGTATTAAAGCGGGCAGATATGATCGCGACTAACGGTGCTCCCGGTGCCCGCCTCGATATTGCACAGGAGATTCTACTGGGCCGAGATGAGATCGTCGACTGGGAAGATGTATATGGTGGTAAGTGGGGTCTATCGAGCTGCACGTATTTGCCCACAATCACTAATTTCTTGATCTTTAGGCACGGAATCAATGCCCTTGGATTTCCATATTGACTTGGAGCGAAGGATGAAGATGTGAAGGTAACAAACCGTTACTCCATAATCTTTACATTTGGAAGAAACATGTAGCTGCTAGCAGAATTATTATATTAAGTCACCTCATTCATGCCCAAAAGTGGAACTAAAGACAAAACGTAAAAAATGAGCATAAATCAAAAGATCAAGGGAAAACCAGTCCGCCAACTCCGTAGACAAAGAATAGTCACTGTATGTACTTTTGAGGGCACAAAAACTACTACATATCCGAAAAAATTGAAGCTATGTCAAACAAGACCCAACCGAATTACAAAAAAAAAATAAAATAAACCAAAAACAAGTGGATCATACAACTATGCACGGTGAACGATAAGGCAAATGTATCACATCAGAGAATAACGCATCCGCAGCCCGCGGAATGAATTTCAGCTGGCGCCTCAGCATTGTGAGAGGCCGTCTGAACGTCGGAAGTATTTACAGCATTGGAATGACTGGCATCCCCGTGATTAGCGTTGTTGCTACGGCGCGGACGAACAACATCAGCAGCAGCGTGAAAACTAGAACGCGACTTCGCGACGGTAGGAATTGCTACACCAGCTATTGATACAGGACGAACGGACATATGTAATACGTTGTACATATTTGAGCGGGAGAGCTGCGAGTCTAAACTAAAACGTTAGATCCCGCTGCAGTCAAACATGTTCCATACTCGAAAACCGTAACGTACCGCTTAATGTATTCTTATCTTCCAGTAGCCGACCAAAATGAATCAGTCGAATAAAACCAGTCGTTGATGGCCGGTCACCCCAATCTGCGAAGGCGTGTTAGTTAACGGATCGCATGCTTCACATAGGGCGGTTTAGAGCCACAGTAGCTAAATCACAGCATACCATCTTTCCAGTCAGAAAATATGCACTCCTTTAATGCAAGAACGGACAAGGACTCTGGATCACGCGCACTGAGGGAGTGTGCAGCCAGATAATCGCGATCAATGGTAAGCGCGCAACGGAGGCCCGAGACCATGAGCAGAGATAGATGGAGCGAGGCCGCAGAGGTCTTATCGGGCTCCATAGTGGACGAATCCAGTAGGGCGACGATCTGGAAATTAAGCGGTCAGGAAGTTTGACCTTGGAAGGTTGACCGTCGTCAGGCTTTTTCGTATCAAAGCACGGACAGACGAGCGGTGAAGCTAATAGCGCACCCAAACGGAGAATGTGAATCGGCGCCACTGAGCCTCGTCGTTCATGACGTAATAAATCTACCCTCTAACTCACGACTCCATCTTATTTGTTGCATTCCTAACTAACTAATACAACATGATTTACAACTATTGCTGCAAGCATCCGCTCATCTTCATTATTGTAAGCTATATTTATAACGATTGGTACATTTTATAGTGCAGCACAGCAAATAAATCGCAGCTCAGATCGCTATCTTCAAAATCTAAGTCCCGCATATATTTCATTCACTCAAATACAATAGCTGCCTTAATCGCGCTCTTGTTACGCATAGCCTCCAGACATTCTTCCCATTGCTCGAGTTTAAAAGTCTTATTGACAATGCCGCCCACATTGACTTTAGGCTTAGGTCCGTCAAGGTAAGCAATCGCAGTAGGGAACATGTAAGTTTCGGAGAAGGATCCAATCACCGTGATTTCATCACCGACTAAATAAATAAGAGTTCAGGTCAGTAAATAAGTCTTCAGTAAAAACTCAGCGAGCAATCTTACAAATCTTGCTTGGAGGCCATGAGACTCGGGCGGCAGCGCTATACACTCCATATACAACTAACTTTCCACCACGGCGCACATAATTAATCGCATCTTCCAAAATCTTGGGACTACCGGTAGCTTCAACCACAATGTCGAATCCGTACTTGTTCTCGTCCTTCAGCTTTTGCAACTGCGCCTCGGGACTCTTACGATCCAAGTCAACATAAACATCCGCGCAGTCAAGCTTCTTGGCAAGAGCCATCTTCGATCCCGCGTTCGCAGCAAGGACGACGTGGCAACCACCGTTATTGCGCAGCAATTGAGCCAGAACAAGACCAGTTGGACCCGCGCCAAACATCAGCACGCTGGATCCGATATCGGGACGAATCTTTTCAAGCCCATGGGCAGCACACGAAGCAGGCTCCAAAAGGGTAGCGTCGACAGGAGAAAGGTGAGTGATTTTAAAAACTTTTCCGGCAGGATAAGCACAGTACTCAGCAAAGGCACCATCCACTTGAAGCACGCGAGTTAGCAAGATCAATCTCAGAAGTAAGAGCGAGGTGACATACTGGTGACACCATGAGCATTGAAGTGCTCACAGAGCAATGCCTTTCCGCGACGGCAATAAAAGCACTCTCCGCACAGCTCAGAGTTATCAGCAACTACACGATCGCCGATTTTGAAGTCCTTGACATCTTTTCCAAGTGCAGCAACCGAACCGACGACCTCATGTCCGGGGATGAGCGGGAAACGCGCAATGAATTCTCCTTCGTGAATATGCAAATCAGTACCGCATACTCCGCACGCTGCCACCTTGATAAGGACGTCGTTGTCGCGCAAGACGGGGAGAGGGACGTCGTGAACAGCGTGCACTAGAGGTTTCTCGTAGCTGGCAGAGACTTGTGTTAGCGCGGGGACAGAAGGACACACAGCCAGTGCCTATCAAAAACCGCCTCGCTACCTACCGAAGAGCCTTCATAGTTTTAGGGAGAGTAATAGAAGACATGGCTAACTGGTGATGGACTTGATTGGCTATCAAGGAGGTAAAGGCGGAGCGAGAGTATGGCGATGCGCAGGAAGTGACAGTTGCTGTGACTGGGGAGGCTCGTTTCTTTTGTACCTGCGCCGAGCACGGCCGCCCATGACGTAGGTCCTGCGGAGTCGCCCCGCGCCCTCATTTGGACGAGCCCCGTTCGGCGCGGTGATCACTGCATTGTGACCAGTGCTAGTTCGCACAACAGAGCTATGCACTGTGACCACTCTTTATCTTTATAATTCGTTATCGTTCGGCGCGCCCACGAGCAGCCACGACTGAGTCTCGTTATTGAGTCAGACTCTGGAGAGATCTGATGCTGAGACAAGGTTTAGATGCACGCCAAGTTGCACCATCTCCGCAGCAAATCTTGATACCTGCACATTTTCATGTTTAGACAAAGAATAATAAGAATGCTTTTGTTCCCATCTGCTGAAAAATGAGGAAGATTGTAGGTGAATACCGCGTAACCGTCCTCAAACTACCATATTTACAGTACGAATTAATCATAACTAGTACAAGCCCATTGGTAATATGTGCTCTCCATTCCGCTGAACTCAATCACTGCTCAAAAGCTGCTAATGCTTCTATTGCACCAGAAGCCTTCCTTATACTGTTCTTTTCAGCGCCTTGTGGGTTTGGGGCATGTAAATCATCGCATCTTCCGGGGCCTGATTAGTGTTAGCATCATTATCATGCCAGTATACATATGCTTATAATTATAAATTAAAAATCTGATGGAAGCATTAAAAAAAACCACAATTCCCTATCCAAATTGCGATACGCCTCATATTGATGCGAACTAACAGCAGACAAAAGTAGATAACACAAATCATGAATATGTGTGAAATACTGCAGAGGATCAAGTCTCATGAAATAGGTCCCACATCTCTGAACAAAGCTCTAAAAATCTCCTTCTTTTCTCATTTTCACTCCATCCACTTTTGTAAACGTAAGCTCTTTTAGTCTCCCTAGAGTGATCGTGCAAATCAGCATCTACATTTCGACCATTCTGAAACTCCTGTTGATGTCGTTGGGAGGGACGCTTCGGCTGGCGAGGTTGAGTATGAGGGACGCTGCTAGCCCTTAATTCTGGTCTTGCGTTGAAGCTTGTAGGACGAGATCCTGCAACCTGGCTAGGGAAGCCCATAGGACTTCGTTCGCCATAAGCAGCGGATTCATCTCCTCTAGCGCGTGTGTGAGCTACCCGCGCCCTAATCAGCCTGGGGGAAGACATTTGATTTTGCATCGGCATAAGCCTCTGATTAATGGGTTGCTTAACGATCGGTCGGTTAACATCGTCGGAGGAATCCGGTTTCATGTTATGGGAAAGAGGTGCAGATCGAATTGCACGTTCATACCCAGCTTCGTGATATTGCGCGGGGGCAATAACTTTGATATTTGACGGAACTCGTTTGCCCATGCCCACTCTAATATTGGTAGACGTGTCATAATTCGAACGTCGGACTCTTTTCATTCGCGGGGAGAGGTCGTCATTCACTTCAAAAGTGGCTTGTAGCGGATCTGAAGTACTGTCGAAAATCTCTTCACCGTCCTCATCGCCACCAGGAAGAACATGATGGTAGTCCATTACTCCATCAATTGCCCGCTGTCGCTGAGCAATCAATAGTCGTTGCTGCCGTTCGATCTCTTTACATTTGAGAATATTTTCGATCATTTCGTTGTTCATCGGTGGCAAGCCTGGCGAAACGCAGTGGAGAGCAAGGCCCTGTATTATATCTTTTGCGGATTTCAAGGGTTTCCCATTCACTGCATTAGAAGAGTTGCTGGTGCTTGAGGGTGAAGTCTTCTGCGAGTCGGAGGAAGAGTTGTTTGGCGAAAGAGATTTGGAAGTCAGCGGCTGAGCAGATAACAGCGATTGATCAATTATTAAGCTTGGCGGACGGCGCTTTGTCGGTGTCGCACTAGGTCCGACCTTTGAGGGCTGATGGCTTCGGGATAGCTCGCTCGCCAGCACCTGGCCTGCAGCGGCGTGCTCATTATATCTAGCCTCCCTCAAGTCAGACGATATCAACCTATACGCAAAGAGACTTAGTTCACATCGCACTCGCTACCCCAGACAATCGGTCGTACACTTACTTGTCAGACTTCTTCTCTCCGGCCGGAGGACTTGGAGGCGCCACTGCTTCGACGATCATACTGATGCAAGTCGTCGATCTCGTCACGACAAGCAGCTATTGATCTGAAAATATCGGTGATATACGCGTCCGACCGATGCCAGGTATCTGTCTACAGATCGGACACAAGAGACGGCGTGGGCAAGCAATAGTCTGGACGAAGGAGGCGAGCGCCAGCGATGATATAGGCACAGTTTCAAGAACCTGGCGCGCTCGCGAAGAGGCAGACGGGCTTGAAACGTGCGTGTGTAATCGGCTGCCCCTCGCGAGTTGCAGCCCCTGAATCCTCCTACATCGTACTAACCCCTCGTGGAGGTCAGCATAGTGTGCGCATTCCCTGGGCTACTACGGCGCGGCGCCACCAGTCAGTCACACAGCTACTTCGCGAAAGCACCGATTCCATACCAGCAATTATCAGCGACTATTATGCCAAGTGCGATGCTTCTATCTGGAATGAACTAGATGGGTCGAGCATTTGTTCGCGCTGATACTGCCCCTATGCGTTACGAGAAGCCTGGTTGTGGCCCATTCTTGCAAATTTGCCACCCATGAAGCAATCCGGCTCTGCCCGCTTCCGGCAGCGGAAAATTTCCGTCAAACAGCCTCTTCTGATTCTCAGGCAGTCAGAGATCTCCGATATCGACGAAGAGCAGCAGCGAGAGGTCCAGCAGATCGAAACCGGTGTCGAGAAGGGCGAAGAAGAGGTATGAAAATTTGCTTACCCTTACCCAATCCGGATTAGATTGGCCGCTGACTTCCGGACCGGTGTAGGAACATCATTTGCAGGCCGCGATCAACGCGTCGCTGGCAGCCGCTGCGGGAGCCAAGGTCCAGCAGATCTACATCCCCACACCCGACGCGTCAAAGGTGTTCGACGCGTACTCGAAGTACTACACGCGAAAATTCACAGAGCCCTCGACGTATATTCGGTTTTCGTCGACAGTCGAGGACACGAGCGGTTGCCCGTATTGCCTAGATGAGCATGATTTCGAGTTTTTGGAGAAATTCAACTCCACCAAGCGCTCCGCATCGCAAAAGTGCTCCGAGGACATGTTCGAGCTGATAATCCAGCAATTTGAGAATGCCATTGCCGAACGGCAACCTTTTTTGTCGACCGATGTGTCTCAGATACTTTCTTTTGAGGAATTGGAGAGTGCGTTCAAAGACTTCAATCTTCCGGTGTATTTGAATTTCGCCAAATTGATCTATCCTCACTGGAAAGCCCGGAGAATAGAGCAAAAGGGCAAGCCGATTATGTATACATTGAAATTCGAAGAAGGAGATAACGACGACTCAGATCCATACATATGCTTTAGACGACGCGAGTTTCGACAAGTTCGAAAAACCAGAAGATCGGATACCCAAAGCTCAGAAAAATTGCGGCGCTTAAGAACCGAAATGGATACTGCGCGAACACTAACGGAGATGGTCGTGCGGAGAGAAGCTTTGCGCAAGGATTTGCTGCAACTTGAATGGGATGCTTTCAAGCAGAGAAGTCTGTTGAAGGACCTCAAACGCAAACTGGGGATCAAAGGTGATGATGATGAACTCGTTACCAGAAAGAAGAAACAGGCCACAGCAGATAACGTACCGATAAGGATATCAGTTCCGAAGGTGTCTGACATCGACTTGATCACTCTTGACGAAGTGTACAGGAAGCGTGAGAATGCTATGGAGACAGCCATTGAAGAGAAAATGGCGAGACGGCGGGAGTTGGATATTGGCTGGGAGGACTATACTGATATTGTTACAGGATGGATGGGAATTTTTGAAGATGGAATTCTATATGGCTCTCAAGTCATCGGAAGAGGCTACTAGTGGAGATGTCAGGGGTGTACGATTATCGCGTCAAGGTTATATCAATTTAAGGTGCATTGTTTTGAGTACTGTGTTATATATAATACTACATCTCTTATCTTCACTGATGGTAATATAGTGTGTGCCGGAGCTGTACAACTATGTTGACTTTGCCGCTCAAGTCCTGAACATGCTAATGATCAATAATGTATATCATGATAGCAAGCAAGACTTGGGAATTGACCATCTTTAGCGCAAGGTATTGCTAAGTTATGTCGAGAATGCATTGTAATGCCGGCATTATCAAGTACCTAAAATTGCATTAGCATTTAGTATCAGAACTATGCAGAAGCAGAAGAGTGACAGCATGACCATGACCCATGGTTGATAACTCAGCTTGATTAGACCAATCACCTACAGACAACTGACGTCTACTGGCTGGCAAGAAGAGAATCAGATTGCCAGCTCCAATAGTCATCAGTCGTGACTGTCACAGAATTGACAATAGCTAGAAGATGCCCGGGCAACTTTGCACCTGGACTGATAGTCGCCACACTCAGCTAGCCTAAATGTCAGCCATAGCAGACATGGCATGAAATGACTTTCAGAGAGTCAGTATTTGTTGTGTTTTCTTATGCCACAGTAGCATGAGTAACACAGATATCTTAATCAATGAGGTTAACTGACAATACTGAAAGGCAAATAAGTTGGTAAGCATTTGCATATGGGGTTGGTGCACTATTACCGCAATTGCATTCAATTATGATATTGCATACATGTACATGGCTGTTTAGAATTATGAATATAACCAAAAATTTCATATAAATATATTAATTGCAACTCTGTTTGCTGCTATTAATCTCAACCAGTGCTATATAGATATAATCACAACTCAGGCTGACTACCATATTCACCAAATCATGTAGTCAAGCAAATTTGCAGACTCCTTCAAGAAGCAGCCTCCTTCAGCTGTCTGACAATATAAATAATAGACATCCTTATAGTTGCAGATCTTGATACCTCCACCACTCTCTCGAACCAGCTTAAGTTAACTCCCAATGTCTCCACTGCAACCTGCTTCTGACCGAAGGTCCCCATGTAAGACTCCCAGGGAACGGATTTCCTCTTTTTGGACCCCAAGATCTCACTTGTGACTGTATCATTATCTTTCATAGTGCTGATAGGTACACCT